>JAHWFP010251211.1:43185-59704 GCA_023313725.1 Lithobius niger
AAAAAAAAATGCTGTTTGTGTCCGTAAGTAGCATTGAATTAACAGACCAGAAACAAAATCCTAGGCTAGTAGCAGATATTTTAATTTGTGCTTTAATTAATGTTCAAGTATTTTAGATATAACTTCAATAAAACTTAGGCTAGTACCAATATCTGTGATGAAAACGTGTCGTTATAAACAGCTATTTTCAGGGATGTTGGATTATTTTCGTACAAATATTAATAAAAAAAAAAACAAAAAAAAAACATTAGCTACTGTCTGTTTTCCTAACTAAATATCTTATAAACACCTGAAAATTGCCATTGGATGCACCTGAAAAACCTAGAAATGTCAGGGAAATTGAGAATTAAAAAACTGTCTGAACCCTGTTTTAACGTAAATGCAGTCAACATAACTGCGTTTGCATTTTTGCCTTTTGGTGCTCAAATGTTTGTTCTTTTTTAGGAAAAAAATTAAAACTATACGTATACAAATTAAATCGGTTAACAACACACTTTTCTGAAAATGGCATCTGGTGGCTAGAAATGGTACTAAAATTGATAAAATTCAAATTCTTTAGTTTGGTACAGTATGCGTAAGGGTTGAAATAAAATGCCTGTTATTTTCGTGAACAAGTGGAAGTAACTTTACTTGTCCTTTAAGACGTGAATTTAGGAAGACTTTGCAGAGGAGTCAGCGCCATCTGTTAGTGGGAATATGGAACAGAAGATAAATAATAAAAAAATAAATAAAAAAACGGCGGCAATGACTACCTAGTCACAACCGGTGTTCTGTTCACTTATGCCACTATCGGGCCGCTTCCGGATTTTTTTTTATTCATTTTAACTAATTTTTACACGATGATCTAGGCAAAACAATCTAGGAAAACAATTTGTCTTTATCTGGTACCGTTTCATAGATGGGTCTCGTGTGGGCCACTCTTCATACTTCCGGTTTTTAAAATTCATTTTAACTTATTTTTGGACGCTGAATCGAATGGTGGAAACCGTTTGTCTATCTGGTATTGTTCCACAGATAATGGGCTCGCTTTTCGGCCACTTCCATTTCATACTTCCGGTTTTTTTAAATGCATTCAAACTAATTGCTGCACGCTGAATATAATGGTGTAACTGTTTGTCTCTATCGGTGACCGTTCAATAAATAATGGACTCACTTGTCGGCCTCTTCCGGGTTCTGTGGGCCACTTCCGCTTTATACTTCCGGTTTTTTTTTAAATTCGTTTTAACTCATTTTTGGGCACTGAATATAATTGAAAACCATTTGTCTATCTGGTGCCGTTCCATAGATAATGGGCTCATTTGTCGGCCGCTTCCGGTCACTTGTGGGCCACTTCCGCTTCATAATTCAGGTTTTTAAAAAATTCGTTTAACTAGTTTTTGGACGCTGAATTTAATGTTGAAAACCGTTTGTCTCTGTTACCGTTCCATAGATAATGGGCTCATTTGTCGGCCGCTTTCGGTCACTTGTGGGCCACTTCCGCTTCATAATTCAAGTTTTTAAAAAATTCGTTTAACTAGTTTTTGGACGCTGAATTTAATGTTGAAAACCGTTTGTCTCTGTTACCGTTCCATAGATAATGGGCTCTTCCAGTCACTTGTGGGCTTCATACTTACACGTTCTTTTTTTTTCACTTCACGCTGAATCTAATAGTGAAAACCGTTTGTCCCTATCTGGTACCATTCCGGAGTTGAAAAGTGACAGACGGACTAAGTCACTGCTATAGTCATCTTAGCCGTTTTGGCTGTAGCGTTACCATTAGTCAATCCCTTGCTAAAAATCCATTTTAAAATGTGGCGCATAAAAGATTTTCTGTTGAATATTGGGAAGTATTTTTTCGGGCATCCTGCTCATATTTACAGCTTGGCATGCTTAGAGATTGGATATACTTTCGGCCGTACCGTGACGTATCATCATTTCCGGTTTATGACGACGCAATTTTGGTGTTCATGCTGTCACGTGAACCTCTTTTCATTGGTGTTTGCTTATTGCACGTGCAATGGTGGTTCGCGCGAAGAAGCTGATGGAAGTGACGTCGTAGGACTACTGCACTGAATCTCGCGAAGCGGAATGACGGCAACGTGCGCGGACTGAGAACTGCACATGGCTGTTATAGGAAAAGAAGGGATCCTTTAAGGTCTATTGTTTTGCATTATATTTAAATGAAAATGCCCAAATTATCTTTTGAATGTTTCGAAGTTCAAACTCAATGTTTGTTTCTTTGAAAGAGTATGCTCTGGCCAGACTTGCCGTTATCACCTAGTGTTTTAAGTCGTATCTTGGTCTCTAGTGTCTGCCAGAGGTGCATAAAATTCTTACTGGACAAAATTTCCCACAAAACTTTCCTACAGATTTTTCGAATTTCCACAGCCTTTCACTATGTAGGCAAGCTATTTTTTAGTGAATTCCACAGTTCTCTGAAATTTCCCGCGAACCGCATTCTGGCATATTCTGCACACCTGGTGTCTGCAAGGCGCACTTCAGGTACGATTACGGCCACATTGAGACGAACTTTTACTTGTCAGTTATCTTACTTCTGTCTTGTTTTAACTTTTCCACAACCTTGGATTAACTTTTTTTGACATTAATCTGACGTGCTTGAGTGTTTTAAGATTGCCATGATTCCCAAAAGAAGTAAACTTGCCGTTATGTTCGAGATGATCGGCTAGTTTTAATTCGCTGTGCATGCAAGGTGCACCTGCCCTACTAGACAAAACTGGCAATATTCAAAGCATGTTGAGTCATTCTGTCCCGAGTCTGCTAGTGCCTCTTTAAGAGTTAAACACACGTTTGTCTTGAAATGTAGAACATCAAGAGTGACGCAGCTCTTGTAAATTTTGTTCTTGGTACAATAATTGGCTACGTCCTCTGCAAGCTTGCTAGCCTAGCTAAGCAGCCAAGGTCAAGGGCGGGTCGCCGTGCATAATCACAATTATTCCTAGTTAGAGAAAGAAATTGGTGCCGATCACTGGCTTGTGTGCCTCCTAGGGTAGCTGTCGCTTACATCTTCCACTTAACCAAGTTCAACGCGCAATATATAAAAAAAAAATCTTATTGAATCAAGCATGGCGTGTGAGTATAATTCAATATATGCCATGACATAGAATTGTTTTGTGAGTAAGTAAACTATAAAACCCATAAATTGATGACAAGTATGTATTTCTGACGTTTCCATTGTAGCCTGTTTCAAAGTCAGTTGTGAGTCAGTTTTCCCATAGCCGGTCATGGTATTATACCACACGCCATGGCTGTTTGCTGTGACGTGCATATCACGTGACTGGGCTAGTCCAATCATACGACCAAACAGCCGTTGTTCTCATTCGTCATTGGTTACTCATGGTGGCGTCACGGCAAACAGCCATTGCGCATGGTTTAGATCCGGTGTTCACTTCTAAGCTGGTAGCCACTCACTGTGCTTTGGGATGTAAGTTACCGAGTTATTAAGTCTCTTCTTGGTGGCGTGCTCTAAGTAGTTTGTTTATGTAAAAAATATACGTTGATCAAAAAATAGCTGCTCCTTGCTGCACAGTGATATACACGTTTTAAGCCTGCTTATCCATACAGGACAGTGGGTGTGTGCTACTGTATTCATTTATTTGGTACATGCACACTATATTTTTTAATTCAATATTTCTTGCTTGTATGATTTAAGTTTCAAAATTTTCGTTGATGTTGGGCAGGTTGAAGATATATTGTGTGCGTGGTGTATCTTGAACCTAAATTTTGTTCTTGGTACAATTGGCTCGTTTCAAGTATTTTGTGAGCTGCTACGTCTTCCTGGATGGAGTGGCTTTAAGCGATGGCCGCCATTGTTTTTGTAACCATCTTGGATATCAATAAGGCACTCTGCTACTGAAAACGTACAATCGATTATCTGTGTTCGTTCTGCGGAAAACTCAAGATAGGCCGCGGACACTATAAAGTACTTTCCCCATTTCTATTTGTGAAAAATACTTGAAAATTTTCTTAGCTAAAGTTCACATTTTCGTAATTTTAATATTTTATTTGGCATCATTTTTATTCCCATTGCTAGAAAGATAGCTCAGCCAAGTGGGAAAAGTTTATTTAAATTTTTTTTTTAAATTTCGTGCTTGTTTATAAGTTTGGTTGTTGATGCTATAACTGCGCTCCAACAGTAGTTGTTAGTAATTCTATTTGAAACCAAAACACAGTTTACACTATACGAAACGGAATAGGGAGGAAAACAAAACAAGCATCTTTGCTTACATTCACGCTTTAAATTAGTAAACAATTTTGATCTTTGCAGTGCAGACGTTTTGAAATGGATTTTAGCCTACGTTTTCATTTGCTGTTTAACACTAACTAGCTGATAAACCGTGTACCCCTTACCTGAATCGCAGAAGAGCACGCTCATGAGCTATTTCTCAGATGGCTTTGAGGAAGTAGGCAGTATATCGTCGTAACCTATAGCAGATGGCACAGTTTTGTTTTGGAGCGTTGTTTTGATGACGATAGCTTCCTGACTGTTGGCTAGATCAATGATTCGTTGCATGCATATGGTATTATTTACATAACTAGAGGAAGCCCGTGCTATGCACGGGGCTGGTCATGAATTAAGTTTACGGACACATTTCCCGGGACATTATTCCGGCACTCTTCCCGACGACTTGTCAGATTGATCGACCACTCATGCCTGCCTCCTGTTTGCATGCAGGTAGAATGGGTGAGCGCATTTGCAATGCGGTTGCGAGGAGGGGAGAAGTGATTGTTCGGCCCGATGACTTGTCAGATTGAACCTTTGTTGAGTTAATCGATCACTCATGCCTGCCTCCTGTTTCCATGCAGGTAGAGTAGGAGAGTGCATTTTCAATGCGGGCGCGAGGAGGGGAGAAGTGGTTTTCCTTTTAGCCTTCCTTTTAGCCGGCGTCCAAGATTATTATAAAGATGAGCCTACTTCACTGAAAATGCTTTTAGCTGGGAATGCCTTTTTTTTCCAGGCGGTAAAAAAAAAAAAAAAAAAACTGGGTGTATACCGTGCCAACCTCGGATCTGTGACATTAAACAGGGTTCCCACAAATCTAGAAAACTCGGGAAACTTTGATTCAGGGAAAACTAAAACCAGGTAATTTCCAGTTTTTGTCAGACACAAAAAAAAAAAAACGGGAAAACTCAAAGGAAAAAACAAAGCCACACTTTTAGGCCTAGTCCAAATGTTAATCACTTTTTGCTTATTTGTGTGTTTACACCTAAAAAAAAAGTTCGCTAAACCAGGCTACTCTTTTGAACTGAGTGAGCCTTAAAATCAAGTATAACTTGTGCCAAATGTGTGGAAAAATAAACGTCCTTTCTAAAATTAGGGTAAATAGCCCGGTAATTGATCTCAACTACTCTGGAAAACTCAAGAAAATTATTTTGGTGGGTCCTCTATTAAAAAAAAATTCGTTTCTTGTAAAGAAATGATAGTCTTAAGTAATAAAACTTCAAAACACGTTTAATGAAACGTGCTGCAAAACCATATACGGTGCCGTACCTTGCTAAAGGATTTCACTGTTAACTGGTTTTGCGCCGGTGTATTTATATTAAATTTACATTTTAAGTTATATTTTGATTCGATCTTGGAAATATCGGTATCCATTAGTGTAGCCAAGAAAGTATAGGGTTGGGTAGGAGAATTTGTGACTGAGACCCCTTCTGAAACGTCTTAGATTATTCCTGTTAGTTCCGTCCAAGTTTATAGAGGGCGCCATGAGTTTTGTGTGGGAATTTCTACTCAGTTTTCAGCCTAAAATAGCTTGTATTTAATTATTATTTAGTTTAGCTTAGTTGCAATTTAGTTCACTTTAGATTTGGGCTGGAAAATGAGCAAAAATTACTAGATGAAACGTGTGGCGCCCTCTGAAAACTCTGATGGAACTAATAGGAATGAATGTAACACGTTTCAATAAGGACTTTTTAGAGATACAAATTCTCTTGGTGCAGCCATCTTTATTCTAGTTTATCCTTTTTAATTTCATCGGAGGGCGGCCAGGTGGTTATTGCGTGCTGAGTTATAAAACACCTGTTTCCCTTCCCAATCCTGTTTTTGTTGTTGTGGTGGTGGATCAGTTGTAATGCCCCAATAAAAGTTGCTCACTCACACGGGAAAGTCATGTGAAACCATTAGCTTAACGAACCACACGGGCTTTGTAATCAATTTTTTTAATCAACCGCCGGTTGATTAGAACATACATCTCTTGATATGTTGCTGTGGAGGTGAGAGGGAATAATGTTAATTTCTACATTTTGCGTGTTGAAAGGTGTAGTTTACAGGCCTCAGATCGCCTTGCTAACAATTAGAAAAGTTCCCTAATTATACAACAGCTACAATTTCGTAAAAGGCTCCGTGCTGGGGTTCGGGAGGGGGGGGGGGGGGGGGTGGCGGGAAACAGCCAGGAAAAAGTAGAATTAAAATTCAGATGGATAAAAAAAAACCGTTCCGAAGTCGTTTCGTGGTAAAGCTCTTATCCTGCCTGGTGAAATTCGAGCCTAGGCAACTGACCTAACGCCACCGTGTACTACATCGGCAACAACACGAAAAGAAAAAAAACCGCGAAAACGACAAAACTATTAACTTTTCTTCTTCGGTATTTTTCGCAAGGTTTTTTTTAGCGTTTGTATGACATGGTTGAGCAGCACAACCAATTTGGGGGCCGCACCAAGTGCCTCTTGGTGGTACTGTACAGTTTTCTCTATGAATAGCTCCCCTCCCCCCAAAAAAAAGCAGTAACAAAATACTCCCTTAACCCCCAAACTATCCTCCTTCCCCAACACTACCTCCAGGTACTTCGCACAAGTTATACAAATCTCAAAAATCAATTTGTTTATTTTTATTAAACAAAAAATGTAGTGAAAAAAGACTACTTCCGCTCTGTCCGAATACCGAAATTGCGTGGTGATGGTGTTACAGGTTAGATTAGGGTACTTGCATCCTTAATGGTGAACTCCCTTTTCGCCATAGCTAATTTCACAAAATTTTACGTACAGGAAATTTAATATCTTGTATGTGTGTAATGGGGCTTTAAAAGGCAAACATTTAACAGACAAGCAATGGTAGGATAATACCAATTGATTTATTTGTGTTTTAAATACTGGCATTACAGACGGAAAAACGTGTATTTTAAATATTGTTTAGAATGTTGGTCGTCACTGGGTCAATGCCAAGGTTCTCTTTTCACAATGGTTATACACATGATGGTTACCCTTTCCCAAACGGGAATTCCCGTTTCGCAGAATCAAAATATTCTTCAAAAATTTGCCATTGCAGAAGGAAATATGCATGCCTAATTGGAAGGAATGTGTGATTAGTTGTGGTTCCTGATGTTATGTGTTTAGCCGCAGCGAGCGCGGCAGCACGAGTGAGACACTTAATTAGAAAAAAATAATTACTCTGCAAAACGGGCGTTTGTCTATAATGTCTGACCATTACATGTAGGGATGCACCGAATACAAAATTTACCAAATATACAACCGAATACTTAAGTTGCCGAATACCGAATATATAACCGAATACTCAACTTGCCGAATACCGAATATACAACCGAATAGTTAAGTTGCCGAATACCGAATATACAACCGAATAGTTAATTTGCCGAATACCGAATACCGAAGTTGCCGAATACCGAATAGTTAAGTTGCCGAATACCGAATATACAACCGAATACTTAAGTTGCCGAATACCGAATATACAACTGAATACTTAAGTTGCCGAATACCGAATATATAACCGAATACTCAACTTGCCGAATACCGAATATACAACCGAATAGTTAAGTTGCCGAATACCGAATACCGAATTATTCGGTTCTGTGCCGAATAATGGCCGAATACCGAATTATTCGGCCGAATACTTGACCGAATACCTGTAATTTAAACATATTTGATCATTTTTGCCTTCTTTTAGAAATGTCAGAAGACAATTCCTCACAAACCAAAAAGTAAATGCTTAGCTTAATGTTCCTACATTCACACAATTACATAAATTTATACTAAAAAATATTCAGCCGAATACCAACAAATCTTAACACTATTCGGCCGAATACCGAGTATTACTATTCGGCCAAAATCAGTATTCGGCTGAATACCGAATAGCACTATTCGGCCAAAATCAGTATTCGGCTGAATACCGAATAGCACTATTCGGCCAAAATCAGTATTCGGCTGAATACCGAATACCTGAATTTTTGGCCGAATACCGAATAATTACCGAATATTCGGTGCATCCCTAATTACATGGGAGTTATATTTTAAAATTATGTTCCTAAAATTTCGTGACGGTATTTGACGAAACAGTATTTGCCCTCTAGGCAAAAACTTTTAATCTGCGTTCTTTTTGGCGAAACGGGACGTAACCTTCTTCGTAATATTACTGTAAGCGAGCGAGGAATGCCATCATCAGCCTCAGCCACATTAATGGCAACTGAGATATAGCTTGCGAGCTGCTCTTCTGCAATCGAGTAAAGGAAGCCACCGACGGATACACGTCGGCAGGTTACACGGGTATCCAAATTACCCTTATTAGCAATGGTCAGATGCCTCGGATAGGGTGTGTAAATCTTCAGCTAATGGGAAATGTCGAGTTTGTTGTTGTTGGCTACTATCCGTCTTTGCAGCAGGAAGTACGAGACTAATTTTTCGGAAGCTGACCTTGCTGTAAAATAACCTTCTTTGGATTGTTGCCTTACTTATGAGCAAATGATTCAAGCGGTGTTGTTGAGGAAGAAAGTAGTACGTTACTACTCGTCAGGTGATATAAGGAGACGATGAATGATTCAGGAATGGCGGTTGGTTTCAAGGCCGAGTCAATAAGTCTAGCCACGCCCACCATTGTAAGAATGGGTTTGGTTCCTTATTGCTGCAGTGGCCATGATAATGATCTTAGTCCTCATAAATGCTGTACAGTCATCGACCTTCTTGCTGCAAAGAGGTTTGTTTGGCTTGGGGTTAACCGTGTGAAAAAAAAATCAGCATGTTGTTAAAGTGGCACTATCACCGACTGAAAATCGTTCGAAAGTATCTTGGCGCCTTCAAGCAGTAGTGATATTGTTAAACTCTTACAGATGATCCCTGGTGCACGTGGACCTACCAAATTTTCACTCAGTGGTTAAGGAGGATTGTTTCGTTAAAGGAAATGACTGTGCGTTCCTTCGCTTGATGGAAGCAAAATTGCTAGATAGTGCTAGATTCTGCGTACTTTCATACTGTGACAACTAGGGATGCACCGAATACAAAATTTGCCGAATACCAAATGTACAACCGAATACGAAAAGTTTTATTAATAATCATCGTCCGTAGCGCTACATTTTGAGAGGCTTTCTGGTGGAATGCAGACACCATGATAATTATTTCAACTGGTCCTCATAAATGCTGTACAGTCATAGACCTTCGCGCTGAGAAGAGGTTTATTTGGCTTATCCGTGAGAAAAAAAAATTTGACAGCATGTTAAGGATAGATGTTGACTACAATCCACCCGAAACCAAAACTGGTATAAGAGCAGCCGCCAAGTTTCCATAAAAGGGTCCGCCTTTCAAAGTTGCAATATCATTCAACCACGGAAAGGCCACCAAGGTTAATCCTATTAGCCAAGTTAATCGCACCTACTAATAGTTCGAAAGTTAAATGAAAACTAGAAGATTGCTACTAGCGGTAGCAATCTTCAAGTTTTCATTTTCAGTTTTCATTTCATTTAACGTTAATGTATTATTCCGTGCGATTAACTTGGCTAATAGGATTAACCTTGGCGGCCGTTCCCTGGTTGAATGATATCACTACTTTGAAAGGCCGACCCTTTTTGGAAACTTGGCAGCTGCTCTTATACCAGTTTTGGTTTTGGGTGGATGTCACAACTTTCATAGGCCTGTGAATACAAAGAATTCCACTGTCTAATAGTTAGTGCTAGACACTCCTTTTTTGTCTGGAGTGTCTATAAATTTTCTAATTCATAATTTTTACGTTTGCCATTGCCCATGTTTCGCATGCTTAAGTCTATTTAACCCGATTTTTGAGCGCACAGGCTAACAAACGCTGATTTTCGTTCGCTTCGCTCACTCAATCAGTGCATCCCCCTTCACTTGGCCCTCCCGAGGTTAACGTTAATCATTCAATCATGAACACGTACTACAAACTGACGGAATGGTAAATGTTCATACAGTTCTAATATTCTGGTGGCAGACGAAGATTACTAAAACGAATCAACTCACCAGCTGTTTTAAATTACTCGCCACTTACACTAGACTGCAAGAACAGTAAGTCTACATAAAATAAAATGTCCGCGTTACGTTATTGAGAACATTTTACGTTCCCACCTGTGCTGACGATGAGCATTTTGTTTCCTAATCTTCTTTCCAGCAAAATTGTCCCTTTTATTGTGGTGGGGCAGATAATTCAGTTTGGATTCCTGTACCGTAAAAAAAAAAGCCAAACCTTTGCAATAAAAGATAAAGATATTCTGTCTCCTAGTGAACCACCTTTTGCAAAAACAGTCCATTCTGACAATTAAGTACTGATACGATAAGCGTGTAACACTTACGCATGTTATAATTTACTGTTGGATGACAATACAAACAATGGTTACAACAATAATTTTACACTTACGAGCCACTTCAGGGCCACGTGCTTCTAGCTGCAACCCCCATTTTAGAAGATGACGCTTTACCTGTCTGCCGAAATTTAGATCTGGCAACTTTTCCCGAATGAGCTGTAGAGGTGTCTTATACCCTATGAGAATTAACATGGGAGCCTGGTGATTAGCTAGTTACTAGTAACACTCAACGCTATTGAGGGCACATTTTCTCCATAAAGAACACGTTTCACATTTTCGTGTTGAGGTTTTCTTTGTTACTGGACCCAAGACACCTGATTCAAACGATTTGCAAAGATTTCTGCCGCATGGGGAATTTACACCAGTGTGCTGAAATCGCGTATAAGTTGGCTTCAGTTAAAAGACACAGTCTGCTAGTGAGCCGCCATCTGACAACGAATTGAATTTATTACCAGAGCTGTGGCCCTAAGCCGTACGCTCTATTACAAAATAGTACAACAGGATACAAAATACCAAAATACTGAATACCACAACTGAATACCAACTGAATACTGAATACCACAACAAAGGACCACAACTTGCTTCGTCAGTCCGCCATCACACTGCCCCACACTCTCGTTCACTCTCCTTTCACCATGGCACACAACTCCAGCACCTGAACCAGTCCCACGCTGTTCAATGAATTATACAACAACAACAATTATACTCTAACAATTACACTCTAACAATTACGCTCTAACAATTACGCTCTAACAATTACGCTCTAACAATTAAGCTCCAACAACAATAAAACGTCTACTTGGCGGCTACACACTAGCGTGTGTCTAGATACTGAGCTTACACAGGTCAGATAAAGAAGTGGGGCTTTATTTTGAACAGGAATTAAACAATTTTTCGAAGACATTAGATACACGGTTTTAGAAAGGTTTAGAAGGGTTTATGATTATAAATCCATGTGTGGATGTATGCATAATTCTATCAGATAAACGCACTAGAAAATGTAGAAGGTGAAAAAATTAATGAATGAAATAATGAAGAAATAAACTTCATTAAAAAATTCTAAAGAACTCTTACAAAGTCAGAATGTTAGTAGTGAAGGTTTTCATACTCATCGGAAAATGTATCGCAGGAATGTGTTACCTATCTACTGACGCATCTTTAGATTTAGAGATTATATTGATTATTTTGATCGAGTCTGTGTACTAGCAGGCACTTTCAGGATAATTGCAAACACAGCAGAAAGAAGTCGATTTCGGAGTGTTCCACCTGGAAACAATGGAATGTTCACATATCTAATGTTCAGAACAGGTTGAAATCATCGTTTAGTTGACTTGGAGGGCAAAATCATCCTGTAATCTGAAAGACTGATTAAACAGATGTGGGCTGAACAAGCTTCTGTTTACGTCAAAAGCCAATAGCATAAAATGTAGTCCACCAAACAGAATGACACTGTCTACAAGCGAATGCAAGAAACGTTTCGTCATCTGTGCTTGCGATTGACAATGATGAAATTAGCATTCCCGACTTTTTGCCAGGGGCTGCACTGCACACGACCTCCGAAAAAGACATTATTGAATTTAGGAGATATTTAGTTTTTACGGGTGATTGTTTAGCAGATTGTTTTCCACGTTTGCCTGAGTAATGACGTCATGAGCAGTTTTACGCGAATTTGAGAGTAATAAAATTAAGTTACAGCGACGGAAATATCCCTGACGGAAGCGCAGATTAATTATTTACTGGTGCTCTCATCTTTGTAGGTGCCTAGGTTCAAGAGGAGCAGAGGTATATGCACGCGCGCATATCGTGCGTTGTTAATGATGTAGATATGTATCTGAATGCATATGGCTACGACGGGCCCCTGTGAAATAAAGTAGTGTGTTGTCACATATCTCTCTTGGCAAAGATCGTGATGGACAGAACAAGAATTTATAGGGTTGGGAGGAAAATTAGTAACTCTAAAAAGTCCGTATTGAAACGTGTTACGTTCCTTGATATTAGTTCCATCCGAGTTTTCAGAGGGCGCCACGCGTTCCTTCTGGTAATTTTTGCTCTGTTTTTTAGCCCATATCTGAAGTAAACTAAATCTCAACTAGAAGCTAAACCAAATAATAATTAAATACAAGCTAGTTTCGTTTAGTTTAATTTTAGGCTGAAAACTGAGTAAAATTTCCACATAAAACTCGTGGCGCCCTCTATAAACTTATACGGAACTAATAGGAATGAATCCAAGAGTTTCAGTAGAGGGGTCTCAGTCACAACAGAACTTGTGGTATGCGTAGTACATTCGTAAACGATTCTACAAAATGCCTTGGGGTGAAGTAAATCTTTGTTCCGAGTTAGTCTCTTGAGATGGGAATAAGAATTTAGCGTACCGTGAAGGTTTTACATCGTGAATGTTGCCCAAGTTGATAAAATCAGAAATGTGTGAAAGAGCTCCGAGCTCTGGCTTGTAGTTATATACGCTAAATCTACCCCCCCCCCCCTCCCTCCCGTTCAAGTATTTTTTTTTTTAGGTAGGGCAGCCATTCAAAGAGTATGGCACACCTGTAACTGGATTGGATGGGGGTATCTCTTGTGTGGGTGTGACGACTGGAACCTGTTGGCTTGGGTCTGGTAATCAGCATTTAGGCTACTTCAGGGAGCGGAGATTGTAGGGGAGATATATATATATATACAAGCAGGAACGGGACTATAAAGAGACTATAATTCAATGTTCTTGAGCGGTTGACGATGTCACGTGATTTTCCCTCTTCGTCTTTTAAAGTTGGAAAGTAAAAATTCGACCTATTCCTACACTCGAATAAGCCCTGTAACTTTTTTGGCCGAGTGAGCGAACCGAGCATGGTCGAATACACACTGAATTTTTGCGTGCGTGCTTGTTTTTTGTCTGTTTTGTTTGTTATTTTCGGAAATATTTGGTTTTTCTGTTGGGTGGCGATTTTTAGTAGTGGCAGTAAGGGTGCCTGATCTATCAGGCTGGTGGCCCCGAGCACTACTGAACGACACAAAGCCGTATGCTGTAATGTGCCAGAGAATACGCTTTTAGAGGAAAGAATGCAGAAAAGAATTAAAAATGGTTAATGACAATAAACTGCTATTACTGCCACTTTGACACGTTTTGGAATAACGCTTCTATCGTAATTTCTACAGCAAACCTCGTGCATGGTGGCATAGCTGTCCAGATGCATGCGTAACGATCGGGGTTGGATTCGTTGGCTTGTTTCATATTCAGGAATTGCCGTGTAAGTGAGTAAAAAGTCCTTGTTCCCTGGAATTGGATTTCAAATTATAGTCCGTTGTGCTCGAATGAACTGTAATTAGTTTGTATTTGTGTACTTTCACGATAGTGAGTATGGGGATACGAGCTCTAATGCTTTTTTCTATTAATTGTATAATAAATTCAGTCCGGTTACTTAATTGTATAATAAATTCGCACAGACAAGTAATTGTGATTTTAAGGGTTTATCAAGCGAATTCAGGACTTTCAAAATTCCTTATAAGCACGACACATTTTGTTGAACGGAAAGTTCGCTGTAGGTGGGTTCTGCAATCGGTCATAATGCTAAGACAATATTTATGGCCTGCTTTCGTAGTTAAAAACCATCTGACTGGCGAAAGGTGGATGTTCTTTCCATACTGGAGTATGAAGAATCGTGTTCACAGGGACTTGGCGACCCACGCTCGCACGTCGTCATGGATACAGTCTATACATTATATCAAAAATTTATAGGTTGGGAAAGAGAATTTGTGACTGCGACCCCCTACTAAAACGTCTTAGATTCATTCCTATTAGTTCCGTCTAAATTTGTAGAGGGCGCTATTGCGTTTTATGTGGGAATTTCTACTCAGTTTTCAGCCTAAAAATAAACTAAACTAAACTAAACTAAACCAAACTATGATAGCTTGCTAGCCTGTGTTTAATTATTATTTAGTTTACTAAAGCTAGCTCTTAAAAGTCGACTTGAAAGAGTTTCAGAGTTGGTTGAGTAACAATCACTGCATGCACAACCGTTGTTGGGTTTATTGCGCTTGGTATCAATGGAGAAACGGGCAATTGTGCGTCTTCCATTGAAAAAAGACATTTACTTCCATAACAAAACAAATCACCATGGTTAAAATGGAGGGGGAGCAGGGATGGGGATATTCAGACCACTCAATAGGGGAATCCGGGTCGGGGACGGGGGAGGCAGTTCGGGACGGGAAAGGAGTTACGGGGGGAGCATGGGGGAAAAAATAGACCATATAACTGGGTAGGCCGCAGGGAAGTTCAGAGGAGGAAACAGGGGGCAGCCGCCACCCTTTTCATTCCATACTGCCCACTACAGTATTTTGCTCAGTTATGTGGGAACCGGCTAGACCGGCGTATGTTACGCCGGGGGGTACAGCTAGTTATTATTTAATTTACTTTAGATTTGGGCTGAAAAAAAGAGCAAAAAATACCAGATGGAACGCGTAGCGCCTTCTGAAAACTCGGATGGAACTAATTGGAATGAATGTAACACGTTTCAATAGCGACAAGCCACTGTGGTCGTGTTCGGGATTTAAGTCGGGACTTTTGCCTGTAGAAATCAGTCTGGATCTTACTGCGAGAATGTTGTCCTCCCATCCTCTCCATCTGCCTTTTCCCGCCTTCCATAGGTACTGATCTTAAGCGTCCTCCATAGGTGAACGTTATCTTCGCTTTTCATTCACATGGATCCGTGGCGCTGGCTGCCAAGGCGAAAGTGAGCCAAGAGGGCCGGCCATCGGCATCAGTTCTTATTTCCTGAGTAGTTGTGCAAAGAGTCTGTCAACCGGGCATTTCCGTGCCAACAGCACGTCTTCTCCCTACACCCCCCCCCCCCCCGACCGATTTCCCTCCACCACCCGGGGTCCATTTCCTCTTGGTCGGGTGTGCTTTATGAAGGATGGGAGGAACCATCTGGGCTGTGGTAGAACTTCCAGCCAGACTTGCAAAAAATAAAAAAATAAAAAAGAATTATTTTACTCCTGCTACTAGGAATAGTTTTTCTTGGGTGTTTCTAAGATGTAGAGGAAAGGGAAAAATGTGAGCGGAGTAGAGACTGTCGCTTGCTTTGAACAAGTTTTAAAAGATGGCTCGTTATGTAAGTAGAAATTGTGCTGTCTACTGAAGCAATCGCTGCGTGCAGTTTTTGTTGCCTTTACCCAAAGTTAACTAACGCTTAACTAATGGATCGCTTAACGTAATTTGCGTTCGAATTCATCAAATTTGATACAAAGTGCGACTCGGGTGAATGGCGGCGATCGGAGGTGAGGGATTGGGTTTTTTTTTTGGGGGGTGGGGGGGTGGGGTGGAGTTGCCATAGTAAAAAATATTGATGGGTAAGGAATGGGGCACTATCATTTCTTACCTATGAGATTGAGTGAATATTTCTCATTACAACCTTCAGTTGAGATGATGCTTTCTATAGACCATTGTCTTTAGATTCATTGCTCCGCACACTTCACCTGTATTCTCTTTCACCGTCCGTACTTCTTTATTCCTCAAGTAGTCAAGCACCGAAACTAACTAAGGCTTACTTGATTTGGGGAAATGGTGGGGGGACAAGAGGTCCAGCAGCCATGCGTAAAAAAAAGAAACCCTGGAAAAAAAAAACAGGTGAAGAAAAAAAAAACTGCGTAATCAAAATGCCGAAGGAAAAAAAAACCGAGGATGAAAATCCGAATTGTTTTGTCGATTTTTTTACGTGTTACTTTTGTTATATTTAGGTCATGATTTGCCCTGGCTCGAATTTCACCAAGCAGGCAGAGGAATTTCACTAGGAAACGTATTTTCTCTGCGGCTTATTTTCCCCAGTTTTTTACTTCGGCAGTTTTTTTTTCGTCGATTACACGAAATCAATGCGTGCGTTTGATTTTGATCACAGAATCGAACCGAGAACTTGCCTTTTAACCGTAAGGATTTTTTATTACCATTATTATCTTTTGTGTTCATTGGGCTTGTCGGTTCGTTTTGGGGGGGG
>JAHWFP010251211.1:59804-71173 GCA_023313725.1 Lithobius niger
CCCATTTATATGCGTTCTGCATACCCTGCGGACTTTACACTATAAAGTTCTGTCAGACATGGGATAATTGTATCATATCAAAAACCAAAACTGGTAAAAGGGGCCGCCAAGTTCCGAATGGTTCGTCCCTTCAAAGGAGTGATACCAGTGCACCAAAACATTTGCCAAGTTAATCGCACCGCTTAATAGTTCGAAGATTAAATGAAAACTATAATATTGCTACTGTTCAAGTTTTCATTTAACGTCCAAAGTATTATTCGGTGCGATTAAGTTGGCGAATGTTTTGGTGTGTTGATAACACTCCTTTGAAGGGCCGAACCATTCGGAACTTGGCGGCCCCTTTTACCAGTTTTGGCTTTTGATATGATATCAGTCCATTTTTAAATTGTGTATTAGACCTAACTCCACCCGTGCAGATGTGTAATAAAGTGGCACGTCAACAAGAAATTGGTTTTCAACATTTTGCTACTACCTTTTGCCTAGAGGTCGAACCATTCTCAACTTAGTCACCTCTTTATAGGTTTTTGGTTTGGTTTTAATTTTGATGTAATTTGTTTTATTTCGTTAGTTTTTGTGTGTTGATATCACTGCTTTGAAGGGCTGAACCACTCTCAACTTGGTGGCCTCTTCACCAGTGTTTGGCTTAGTTTATTTTACTATGATTTTACAGTTGGTTTATTTTTCGTGAATTGGACGTGAATACAGTATAATTTCTTTGGCGACGTTGTTTAAATTTATCGTGCTACACTAGTGTGTGTCCAGGCACGCACGTTAGTATACACTTTGTCATTGTCCGAACTTTGTCCGTCCAATGAGAGACGTGCCGACAATACTAACAATGATTATAACAATATTTTCGTACTTACGCCCCTTGCCACGCCATCCCCGTTACGCCCCCAGTTTTCAAACCATGAAAGGTACGCAGTTCGTATTGTACTGCACCCATTCATCCAATTTCATAACTGGAAGCCTCCCCGTTATCTCGGTAGCGATGAATAATTACCCTATGGGATTTAACATGGGGATGAGCGGACTAGCTAGCTCTAGCTAGGTAGTAACACATTTTCAACGTTATTGAGGGACAGATTTTGCATTGAAAGCAGCTTAGCTGGCATTCCTATACGAGTTAATTTTTGTCAGGTGGGTCATTGCTCTCGATTTCAACACAGTTTAAGCTTTTGTACCGCATTATTATTTTCCCCCAAGTACCTGAAATGTGCTCAACTCTGCTTCAGGATATAAGACACTGACGCTATGGCGTTGCAATGGTTTACAACCTCGACAATTGAATTAATGTGATGATTGTTGCCTAACTTGGCGCGACACACTGTTTAAATTCTCGACTGGATCCATCCATACAGACATAGGGCCTTAGGGCTTCGGGCAGATGACCAGGAGTGGTTAACGCTCGTTAAACCCTTTAACCCTTTTTTTGGATCCATCCATCAATTTTCTTTTGCTAGTGAAAATGGAAGCGCATTTCATTTTTTGATTTTTTTTTAAACTTTTTTTTTGTAAGATTCAAATTCTCTCAATTTAATGAGAAGTAAGTACGTCGATGTATACTGAGTGACTTTTTAAATACTTTTTTTTAAATATTAATTTTTAAAATTTTAACATTAGGGTAAAAAAATAGTTTTGTTAATTAATGTATTTTTTGACAGGTATCCTTTAAGCCATTTAATTTAATTTAACATTAAATTAAATCGGGCTAAATTCCAAGCAATGTAAAACAAAAGAACAAAAATTAAAAAAATAAAGGTCAGAAAATCGAAAAATAAACAACAGCAAGACTACAGCCGTCCCCATTACCATATTCCAGGATCCTATTGTGGTGTCGTGGAAGGTTTTCCCTTCCTGTTTTTCCCAATATAAACAACAATGATTCATTCAGTGGATTCCCGTTTTGCCGAATCCTGTTTCGCTGAATCTATAAATGTTCTTCAAATGTTCTTTAGATAAGTTAAAGACGCATTTCTATTTTATTAGTTGCGGTGTTTTATGTTATACGTTTATCCGCAGCGAGCGCAGCAGGCAATTGGGAGAAAAGATGTTTTGGCGAAATGGGAATCGGCAAAACACTAATTCATACACATAAAATTATTTGCGATTTGTAAACCAATGAAAAATCGTATTTCCATAATAATATTTCACTTACTAGAATGATATAACTACATTCTTAATAAAGAACACATAGTTTACATTTGATTGTTTTGAATCTGGCGTCTTACGCGGGGGGGGGGGGGGGAGAAGAATATTTTTTTTTGCCTTTTAAGTTGTAGCTTTGCTGCATTATACAGCAATTGCACGCATACATGCTTTTACATAATAATTAACTTGATGGCTCATTTAATACTAATGCCATGCCATTGAACACTGTTACATGGTCTGCAAGCACTAGCGTGCTTCTAGATAATTAAAAAAAAAATTCTTTCATCATTATGAGTGCAAAACTTGATTGTGGTCTCTGTCCTGGCTGTAAACGTGTCAGTGTGAAGGTTTTCCCAGGATTTCTAAAGCTTTGCAGTAAGACTTCGTTGGCAACAGGCAGTAGCTGATCTAAGAACTTGTTCAAAATGGTTGCCCTACCATGACCAAACTAGGCCTAGCTTGGTCTGGAAAATTCATAAGATGGTGGCAAACCGTGCCCACTTGGCGACACTGATTTCTTTCGTCCTTCATTCACTCAGCCATATCGGGTATCATTATTTTCACGATGAACCAGCTGTGGGGGTCTTGCGGTCAAAGTTGGTAGACTAACAGGGTTGAAACCAAAAAATAATCAGGGTTTGTTTGTGGAAAAAAATCGAATTGTTTGATATAAATCGGATTTTTATGATGCGATTCGATTATTTTAATTCTTTTCAAACTGAGGGACCTGTCATTATTTTTCTATGGAGAGTAGAGGAAATTGGGAGCGTCATGGATTTTTCGAGCTCTCTCGAGGGAGGAGGGGAGTCATGAATTTTTTAGGGTTTGTTTTTGTTAAGGTGAGACTAAAAAACTTGGCCAAACTAGAGGAAAATTAGAATTTGAGGCGTCAAAAATGGCGCTTTCAGCAGAAAAATTCTAAAAATTCCTTAATTTCTCGGAGGGGAGGATGTTGGGGGGGGGGGGGACAGACTCCTTTTAGTTATGCAAGTTTTATAAGATTTTAACGTTGTTTCTAATTTCAATCGGCGGATAATTCATTAAAACCATTTTGGAAAAAAGTTTTTGCATCATGGAGTTTTTTTCATGTTGCGCGTGTTGATGTTGTGAAGGCCCCCCCCCCTCCCTCCCACATAAATAATAACCGGTCCCTAATAGGTTTACTAATAGGCAGTATTTTTCATAACCAGCACCGGACAAAACAATATCACTCTATTCCGTAATAAAATATCATATGCATATTAACAAGAATTTATAGGGTTTGGGAGGAGAATTTGTCACTCTAAAAAGTCCCTATTGAAACATGTTAGATTCGTCCCCATTAGTTCAGTCCGAGTTTTCAGAGGGCGCCACGTGTTCTATCTGGTAATTTTTGCTCATTTTTCAGGCCAAATCTAAAGTAAACTAAATTACAACTAAGCTAGGCTAAATACTAATTAAATGTAAGCTAGTTTCGTTTAGTTTCGTTTAATTTTAGGCTAAAAACTGAATAGGAATTCCCACATAAAACATGTGGCGCCCTCTATAAACTAAGTCTGAACTAATGTGAATGTATCTAAGACGTTTCAGTATGGGTCTTAGTCACAAATTCTCCTCCCCAACCCTATAAATTCTTGATATTAACAAGAATTTATAGATTATCGACCCTTATAAATTCTTGATATTATACATAACTTCATAGCCTATATTATTCAGGTTATAATCTTTAGGGATAGGTGCGCCCAAATGTGCTCGCTGTATAATCAGAGGTATAATCAGAGGTATAATCAGAGGTATATAATCTTCCATAGGTCAGATCGAAAACTTGTAGCCAATTACAGTAACACTAAAAAATAAAATGGGATGTGAAGGCCAGATCATTAAAAAAAAAAAAAAATGACACAAGGTTTCATTCCCTAACTTCAAGTGGCTGAGAAGCTATTTTTTTCCTGGCTACAAGTCTGTTAAAAGCCCTTAGCACGAATGCAGTCCTTAAAGGGGTCTGCACGTAGTCCGATTGTATGCCACGTTACCTGGAGTTTGATAAGAAACGCACGTGTGTGATGATTTTTCTGCTGCTGAAAATAGGTAAACTTTAAAGTGAACTTCCGTTCACAATCATAAGTAGAATACTTGAATTAAAGTGGCACTATCACCGATTGAAAACCGTTTGCAGATATCCTGGCACCATCTAGCGGCACTGATATTGTCAATCTGTACAGCTTGCTCTCAGGTGCACGAGGACGAACCAAATTTTCACTCAATAATTAAGAGGGTTCGTGGCTTGTTTGTTTGGTAAAAAGAAATGACATTGTGCAGTCCTTCGCGCGATGCAAGCAAATGCTAGATAGTGCTAGATAGCGCTAGATGTTGCCAGATTCTGCCCACTTTCAATCGGTGATAGTGCCACTTTAAAATCATGTTAAAATCATTTCTTCTTTCGTACTGAAGACTAGGCTACTTAAATAACTTAATTAGTTTCAGTTGGTTAATTTTTGAAGAATGAAAAGCCTATGTTTTGATTGATCATCTTAACTAAAGTTTTGCGAGGAAAATACCAGTTTCCAAACCTTTTCCGTGTACTTGTGGGATCTAGCCATGTGTGTCCAATTCCTCGCTCAGCTTGAAAGTGGATTTCCTCCAAGTAACTCGAAAAGTTAATTTAAGTTCTCATAAGTAATTTGCCCGCTTAAAATAAAGTTGATTTAGATCACGAGATTTTCTCGTTGCGATTTAAATTGATGAAGCACGATTCAAATGAACGGAAAATATCATTAATTTCGAAAAATATCGTTACCGCTCATATTGTGAAACGAAATAAATCCAAAATTCCAACCAAGAACGTGTTCACACAGTTTTATAACAAAGACCACGATACAACACAGTCGTGCAAATTTTCAACAGTAAACTGCTGTCTTCACCAGGCCAAACGAGGCCAAACAAAGAAAATGTTGGACGTTTACTTTCAAACTCAAAAGTAAAACACTCAAAGTAAAGTGTTTACTTTCCTTTTAATCCTTCCTTCAAATGGGATATTGTTGTTGAATTTTCTGTTCAGTTTTTTTTGAACAGCAATACTGTACATTTATTTATTATTTACAGAGTTTAAGCTGACAATTGTTTTATTTTAGCAATTTGGCTAATTGCTTGCTAAATTTAATAGCCAAATCCAACTTTTGTGAGCCAAACCAAGCGACGAATTTACCTGCAATATTTTGGGACCCTTCCCTCCCCAAACCATCTAAAAAAATTATTTAGATTATTATGTTTTCAAATTACTGTTGGACTTTTTGCAAGTTTGGCATTTATGCGTCAATTTCAGTTGTCCTCAATTTTATAGTAGAAGGCAACTTGAAGCTTTTGTTGTTCTGGGATGTCGCGTGTGGTGTGGAGTTAAAATAAAGTGACAATCAAATATACGAAATACAGCCGCCTAACAGTCAAGTGGGAATTACGTCAAAACTTGTCACCTGTGATTAAACTTTACACCATCAGCAAATCTTGTTTTTATTTTTTTTATTTAGCGCTTGAAGATAAAAAACTAAAGTAACAACATTAAATAAAGTTGTACAATGTAATTAAGTCCTTAGCAATTTGGCTAATTAGAAACGAAAATTATTAGCCAAATGAGAAGATTGTTAGCATTTTGACGATCTGGCTACCGACAGCCTAATCACTGATTATTTATTTATTTGCCGTTGCAAATTATTGTCTTTTCGCATCTAGTAGGAAGGCGACAAACCTGTCCTGATATTTTTTGGAGGCAGCCTATCGACTATCATTTGTATACTGTATTTTGTATAATAATTTATTTTGATATGAATTTGCACTTCAAATGTTATTACAATTTGTATTTAACTATAGAACTGTTACAATTGTTATTATAATTACATAGAACTATTTATACACAAACAGTATGACGACGTTACTTTTGTCAAAAAAAAAGGGATTACTGTCTTTGCCAAAATGCAATTTTTAAATTGTGAACTTCTTTGTTGTTATTATTCTTGCTAATTTTCATGTCATGTAATGCTCCTAGTGAGCGATTTGACACTACTAATAAAGTTAAAAGTTAAAGTTCGTCATCAGAAGCAAACGAAAAAACGGTGAAAAAAAGATTGCTACATGGTCGCAGGAGAAAATTGTCACAATTGTCACAGTGACAATTTTCCCCTGCGACCATGTAGCAAATCTTTTTTCGCCGTTTTGTCGTATGCTTCTGATGAAGAAGGAAGGAATGTTCTTCGAAAATTTAAGAGACTAGTTGTTGTTTAGTCTTCTTGTTGGTATTTGTGTTTCCAAATATTTATAAAATGTCCGATTATTGCCGCGGATTACCGGCATTCAATAACTTAGTAGTACAAAATGTTGAGTGTGTACCTGGCTCGAGACGAATTTAGTGGTCGGAATGAGTGTAAGGCCCCCTAGACAAACACCCTACACTCGAGATGTGCAAAGCATCTGGGTTGTAAATTATGCAATAATTAGGCTACACACGTTTTCCAAATACTCTTTTCAACAATTTTGGGAAGTGTTTGCATCTTTTGTGTAGTGTGTGTAAATCTTATGGACTTATTGTCTTTTTGCAGACGCTGAGCATAAATAAAGCTATCAACAATCAAGAAACTCCAGTTAAAGAAAAACACATACGAAGTATCCTTTTGGCACTTTATTTTATATTTCAGTGGTCATCGTGGCTGAGCGGAGAGAGAGCTCAGCCTGGTTGCTGGAGGCTTGCGGATCTGGTCGAACCCCTGGAAAAAGGATCTTGGCAAAGTTCCTACCAGGACTGCCGGCCAGGGTAGCGCGAGAGGCTATGGGAACTATTCTGGCCAATTCTGGACAATCTTTCGGCCCCTATGACGATTGGAGGTTTCACGGATCGAATCCGTGGGTTAGCACCTTCCTGTACCAGATATTTCTTTTTCTGTAAAGTCTGGTAATGTTTAAAATTGAGCCGGTTCGGTCTCACAAGCAATCAATCGCTTCGGCTGACTTAAAGCTCAAAATAAATTTTTAAAAACTAAAAAAAAAGTTTATTACTTGGTTTTTCAATGTTTAAAAAAAGTTCTATTCAAAACTAGACTGGCTTTAGCAAAATAAAAGGCAGAAACTACTGCTTGTTTGTGGCGCCTTTCTGCTGAATGTTAGACACCAACATTTAGGCCTATTAAAGGCACATAACTTCCTCCGGTATATTTTAACAGTTTCACTCGATACATTACCGGAAATAGTTTTATATAAACTGATTTACCTTTCATTTGCTTGTCTAAGGGTACGATGCAGATGTCAGTAGTGGCGCGTGAATGTTATTAGGCTTGTTTTAAACGGCTCGGTCCGAGCGGTATATAACTCCCGCCACATCGCTGGCAACCCGCGGCCCTGGAGGAAGGATAATTAATCCTTCGCTCAAGTTTGCGACTTGGTCGTACGATGTGTCACGTTGCAGCGGCCCCGAAATTTGTATGACTAGTGTCGTAGAGCAATGCACGCTGCGGTCGTTTGAACTATATTTTAGCGTAGATGACGCAGAGTAAAGCGGCCAGAACGGAGGGATTTATGTGCCTTTAATGGCAGTTGATAACTAAACATCAAGCTGCTCTCACCCAAAGAGATTCCTAAACAGACTGTTTCGCCCTTGTTTGGGCTCGTCAGTAGAGAATGCTCTGTGGATAAGAATACTCTGTGGATTTTAATTGTGGACGTTCCCGATGCCACAGAGATGTCATTGTGTGGGTTGAAAGGGTTGACGGGAGGGTATCTGAGGTTTCATAAATAAGGCACAGTTTATAATAAAATTCGTAGTACACACTGTAGCTTTAGGATTGAAAGTTTGTGATCAATAGTAGGTGGCAACCTTGTTCAATTATTTAATACAAATGCCACTCTTTGAAGCCACGAGCCCACTCAAATGCTGGTTTTCGAGATTCTGAGAATAATTGTGTTAAGTAGGGGACATTATTTTAATTATGTTAAGAAAGGTCAGCCTACGTTTTCGGTTTTTATCTTAATTTCTGCAGCCTTTTTTCAGACCGGTTTCCGATACTATTACTAACTTGTAGTTTGTTCGCTGAACATCGGCAAAGGGCGACTACAGTCGCTAAATAATGACATGGAAAAAAAATAATAATACAGTTTAAGAGACTTAGTTGTAAGTCTTGTTGGTGGTAAAAGTGTTATCGATTTGTCTGTTAGTAGAAGTTTTTCATGTTGTAGTTTGTTTTGAAGCTTAATAGTGATTAACTGACGTGGATTGTTTTGCCGGAACCAACAACAGCCAGTAGGCCAGAATGAAGAACACTATCCACTGCAATGCGTGTTCCAGCTTTGATATCTTGTAAATCCAATAATTCAGCGCCATAATGCCATTCTGTTTTGTGTGTGTATTGGCTTTGGTTTACAGCTGTGTACAAACACGTCACAATTGACTCAATACTGTATACCAAACATAGGATGTTGAAGGAATACATCAAAGCCAATCCTTCCTACGTGTCCAAATGAATCTCCTAATTTACTCCTCTATTCCACGACACTTACATCAAAAGTTGGCAACATTATGGCCTGGACTGGATGTCGATATGAACCATTCCTGTATGTTGTCCAAATAAACTTTATTTTACAGTGTCTAGTTCAAAAGTGTTCACTGTTTAGTTCAAGGGTAGCTATTTCTACATGCTCAAATGAAATTTAACCTCTACTCTTCAAAATTTACAGTGCGTGCTCAAAAGGGAGCAACATGACCTTGATATGACATAGCAAGCTCATCAATTTCATTATTGGATATTGTAGGAAAGTTGACTCGAGGCCAGAGCCAGTTCTGGGAAGGTATTATATTGGTGACATTTAATTCATTTATGAATTGGTCAGTAACATTGCCTTGACATGTGATCACAGAAACGATCATAGGTACATTCCAAGACAAAGGTGCTGTCATATTCTGGAGTGTAGCTAATAAACTCCCACTTCAAGGAAATCCAATTGTTTGTTGGAAGTTTTGTCACACGTTACACAAAATATTAAGGGAAGGACATCCGCATGTAAGTAATATTTAATTGATTGATGGTTAAGCAATAGTGTTACGCATAGCTGTTACGTAATACGTGGTGTCGATTGTGACGACTAAAATAAAATGCCCAAGCCATTCAGTGAAACGTGATCAAACCAATATTCGTAATTCTTTAATGCTAACATTTTTATTTCCACTTCTCCCACCTGTCATACATTAAAAGGGTGTTGGTTACTTTCTTTGGAGCTGCAACTGTTATGTAGATTAGGAAAGTGGTGCTTGCGTCATTTCTGCTTCTGACTTGTGGCTATTATTACTAATTATCATTATTAAGTATTATACAGGGTGATTCAGAAAGGATGGACCAGTGCTCACCGTTTCTCTCCCATGTGCACGATCAAAATAACATTACGTGGATGTGTAAAATGGTGAGGGAGCCATCTGCACATGTAATCATGGCTGACCTTGCACCATCCGTTCAAGGCCATCACAACACTAAATTCTACTTCCTACTTCCTACGCTACTAGTGTAAATCGGAAAGTTGTAGAGAACCGTGAGCCATTGCCAAAGCAAAAAACAGATAGAAAATCGGACCATGGGTAGGAGTTATCCTTCAAGCAAGTTAAGTCTTAATACCTTCCCTGCATGTCTTCAGGATGTCTAGCAGAGAAAGTGCCGTGCCAATACGAGATACAGAAAGAGGTTTTCTTACCTGAGCAGAAACGTGTGGTGCGTTGTCCACAAAATTGGAAAGTGGTTTCCTGAACCGTGCTTACGTTCATGGATGCATTTGAGGGGGGGGGGCCGGTAAATGTGTCCTTGAGTGGGGCGGGGAGGGGCAAGACCCCTTCCTCCCCCTCCCCCTCCCCCATGTGTAACTGAATACATGCATGCTTCAGGAAATCGCTCTCCAATTTTGTGGAAAATGCATCACACGTTTCTGCCAAGGTAAGAAATCCTCTTTCTGTATCCCGTATTGGTACGGCGCTTTCTCTGCTAGACATCCTGAAGACATGCAGTGAAGCTATTAAGACTTAACTTGTTTGAAGGATAACTCCTATCCATGGTCCGATTTTCATTCTGTTTTTTTGCTTTAGCATTGGCTCACAGTTCTCTACAACTTTCCAATTTACACTGGTAGCATAGGAAGTACGGTGTAGAAGTTAGTGTTGTGATGACCTTGAACGGTTGGTGCTAGGTCATCCATGATCACATGTGCAGATGGCCCCCTCACCATACTACACATCCACGTAATGTCATTTTGATCGTGGGCACTGGTCCATCCTTTCTGAATCACCCTGTATATAAGTATTAGAAATTTATAAACCGTGGATGAAAATTAAATAACAATTTATTCTTTTTTATGAGCAGGGTGGCTTGGTTACGTATAACTCTTGTTAAATTTCACCTATTTTACGCTTATTTTCACAGTAAAAGATTTTCTTATCACAATATCTACGCAAATTTTCAACAGTCAGTTGCATTCTGGGGTTGGTGGGGCTCAGTCGACTGTCTTCATCAGGCACAACAACTACAGTTCTACAATCTCCTCGTCGCGACCGTTCGTCTGCTTGTAGTAGTTGTAGTGCTTGATGAAGACAGTCGACTGAGCCGCAACAGCCGAAAATTTGCTTACATATTGTGGGAAGAAATTTTTAACTGTGAAAATAAGCGTAAAGTAGGTGAAATTGAATGTGAACATGAATTTTCAAAGTAAGCGATGTGACGTTTTCAAGTTAGGTATAACTCAAAATATTTTCCTAGTCCAAGAGGGTAGAAAAAAAGTCCATGAGGAGGGGGTACCTCTTAGAAAGAAAACAAATTTGGGGTTGGAAGAACTTTTGGACTTAACATTTTTTTTCAAATTCCAAACTGATTTCTAAGCTCCTTTCTTGAACTTGAAAGTGTTCCCAGTTATACCTAGTTTTGAATACCCTGTGGGTATTGTACACTTACTCATAATATTTTATTTAGCTCTTTGTTCATGGATTTGTATCCTGGAGAAAATATTTTGGTGTTGCCCATCCTTTCTAATGCCACTTCTATTCTAGGTAATAGCGGAATCCCAGAGGTTTAAGAATGAATTAGAAAGCCTTGGAAAGCTATGGGTGAGTTTTATTCAGCTTCGTTTGAGTATTAGTGTGTAAATCTAAAGAACTGTCAATTTCTTTACTGTATTGAGAAGAAAGATGGTAATATTTTGAGCCCCTTGCAGCAGTAAGCGGGGATATC
>JAHWFP010251213.1:0-30871 GCA_023313725.1 Lithobius niger
TTCTTCGTTTGGTAAAACGAAGGTTTTTCGGCGGTCCACGTTTACACCATCCCGTTTCAAACAGCGCTTAATTAATACATAACTGCTGTAATGCTCAATTTAATGGTGGTTACCGAGTTCGTAAGAACGAGTCCAGTGAACCCTCCAACTAGACCTATCGAAAAAGCTACCGCCGCCGAAGTTTCTAGTCTAACATAAGCCTAAAACAAAATGTTCGCTTAAGAGCTAGACCGCTGCTCTTTAAAAACAAGAAGAGGTAGGCAGCACCGCTACAGCCAGAAGCTAAAATCTCACAAGGCAAATTAGCGATTAATCAGCTACTCCATACGAACACGACGATCATGCTCTAGCTGGCAGAACCGGGCAACCACCTTTGCTTCCCCCTGGCGAGAAATATGGGATAATGACTGGTGACGTACGCAGACAGACAAGGGTTCGACCTTGCAGGCCGCCAGGAGCGCTGCGCTAATAAAGACAACATGTGCTTGACTTGTTGCGTGACCAGGTGTGGCTCAGGAGATGAACAAAAAAGAAAAAAAAAAAGGTACGACACGATTAAATTAGTTTTAATGGAAATTCGCAATTATCTATCCCAGAATTCTGGAGTTATCAACATGTGAAAGCCAGCAAGACAAACAGGAGAATTTTTAGTGTTCCTGGTTTTTAGGATAAGTTCCAGGGAAAATAGTTACCGGCGTCACTTGGAGTTTTACTAGTATTTTTTTTTTATTTTCTGTACAATTCTTTTAAAGCGGCAGATGTGTACGTGTACTAATTAGGGGGTGGTGGGGGAGGGAGTTGGGTTGAGGCTTAATGGCGCATCGACAGTTTGGTCATTAACGCCAGCCTCAGTCACAGTGCAATAATCCTGGTTTCCACGGCGCCACACATACAGAGATGTTAAACGAACGCCAAATTTAGATTTTATAATACATCTGTACCTTCTGCAAAAATCTAAAAACCAGGAGAGGACGACAGACTAATCGCCCAAATGACGCGCCTATATAATTGGACTAACTCGCAAGTTTCTATAGCTGTGAAATACGGCGATGATAACAAATGGAACGCCAGTTTAGTGCACATAAAGTGCATGTCAGTGCATGTCAAAATCGGGTTCAAAAGGCCCTGGTCGGTGTTAATATCTACATTTTAAGCTATACAAATAAAAATCGGTTCATTGGTTCGATCTCTAGGTGAGAGCAAAAGTTCTAGCCCATTTGACTTTCTGTGTCAAGAATATTGTAGTTACATTAAAATAGCATGCGAAAGACCCTAGGCCTTGTCCATGCCTACGTTTTAAGCTATAGAACTTAAAAATCGGTTCAGTGGTTCGATCTCCAGGTGAGAGCAAAGAGTCCCAACAACAACAAGATATGCCCCTACAACGGTTCGATTGTTGTCATCAAAATTTGTAATGCAGTGAAATAATTACTACACGACCCCAAATACCGTATTGAGTTGGTCTACGTCAATTCTGGGCGAAAAATTAGGAGTTCAAAGTTTGACGTTTAACTTGAAGTTCATGCTGAGTTTGAAGTTCATGCTGAGACTTACGTAAGGAGCAGTCCTTGATTAGCAAGTTAAAAAATATATATAATACTCTATAAAAAATAATATATGTACTCTTAAAATACATTTCAAAAAAGGGCGAATCAACAAAGATTCTTTTAGCCATCTACGTAACTGCGAGTTTTACAGCAAAAAAGTTTTTTATATTTTTACCTAGCCAAGTTAAAGTGATATTCTTTGTTGCGAGGGCCTCAATTGGAGGAGGGGAGGGAGGAGGAGAGATTCCCAGGGAGCAGAGTAGAGGCAACATTATCTAAAAAATAACCAATAACTCGAAACTAACTACCAATAAAGGTGAGTAAATAGTCTACCTTAAAAAAAAACTCTGGAGTATATTTAGTGCAAAGAAGCCCTGTTTTTATGGTTTGCCCCGGACCCCCAGAAATGTATTTGCCCTCGTTTGACGATAATTTCATCGAGCTGACCAAATGTAGCAGCGTACATTCTCATTTAAATCTTGTTGGTTTAATAAAGAATTGTCTGACCAACAATACATTAAGTTGGGTCACTTGGTTCAACTGCCTAATTTTCGAACACAGGGTCCCGTTAGGTGACCACGTTACGTTGGGTCACCAGGTCAAGTCGGGTCCATCGGGTCAAGTCGGACCTTCGGGTATAGGCCAGACAAATTTCTGGTCACCGGGTCACAAAATGTAACCTAGTTCTCTGAGCTCAACATCACGCAAAAAACAAGCAAACGACGAATCTAAAAATAAATTGATGAAGGATCCTGAGTGGTACATCAAAATAGAAAAGACAACTTTGCCGGCTGGGACTCGATCCCAGGACTTCCTGCATCAGGTTGTCTATCTCTGCACTATTGGGGACTCCTTGCTGAAGCATTCTAGCTTATCTATGTTTACATTGGAGTCAATTTAATTTTACGCTTTTTTAGAGTCAATCGTTTACGCTTTCTAGAGTCAGTTTATTTTTAGGCCTTTTAGCGTCAACTTCCTTTTGACTATTGAAACGCCACTATATAATTTTTATTTGTTTATCTCTCTATCTTGTTTCGGCTGTTTCCCTGACCATGTCGCCCTAGGGTACCCAACCACTCTAGTCCGCGATGTGTGACATTCCACGAAATACCTTTTTTTCCCCCCCGTGAAATACGAAGTACAGCTTACACTGAGCACTGTGAAAATCATTAGTTTCCTCTCTAGAGGCGGCAAACCTACTTACTCCTGTCAGCCACAACATGGCGGCTCTTCCGCCCTCAATTTAGCGTTAAGACGTGCGCTATGTATGCGAGCCGAGTGGTTGAGGCAGCTTGTCTGACTTGTTGTCGAGAGAATCGAACCAGGTGGTTTCAACTTGCACTCCTCTTTTATTTTCTCCGCTCTCCGCATCCCCAAATACATTATTCAACGAGGCTTGAAAGCAGTTTACTCGACTCCGCCATCGGACTGGAGATGACAACCGTCGCGTGCTCTCCTGAAATAGTGCGCGTCTAGAACTGCTGCATGTTTTATAAATATAAATATCAGTGGTAGAACTGGTGTAGCGAGAAAGCTTTTCCTCAAGAGCTCCACATCAGGCAAAAAAAAACAAGCAAACGACAAATCCGAACACGAATTGATGATATACATAAGGATCCAGAGTGGCACGTCAAAAAAATCTGTTGTAAACATCGCTGGCTGGCGGCGGAATAATATTGATTTCTTACTTTTTATGTGAAGGGGAAACTTGCCTTTTCTGTGGCCGAAAGCAGCTTGAAGCTATGACACTGCGGAGGCCTGCTGGTGCTACGTTAGTTTTACTCAGTAAAGTTGAAGCCCAGCAAGACTTAAGGCGGGTTTACACAACAACAATTTTTCGTTCACTACAGCTTTTACTTTATTAATACTAAACCTGCTGGTAGCTTCTCGCCTTTACCGTAGCATGCGGCTTTCGAGTTATCTATACGTGGTAACCATGGCAACGATGAAGACGCAGATCTTCTCCTCGGTCCTCGCGGCAAGATGTGGCATGCCAGCGTCGATTCATGACAACAAGAAAACAGTTTTTATTGCAGTACAAGATGGCGGACTGATTTCTGAATGTCAGCATTCGATGGTTTTTTTTCGATTCGATAACCCCGAAATGGACGTCAAGTTGGATTTTGAATTCTCGCTGCGAGCAGTTATTTATTCCACCGTCGTCTGATCACTGCCTGAAGATGTTCTTCGTGCGAGAATAGCAAATTTTGGAAATAGAGTGAAATGACCACAATGTTGTAGCAATGTTTAAAATTACTGTTGCACTTTGTTCTTTAACCATGTTGTTCTTTATAATAAATTTAATTTGTTATGTATTACATCATTCATTTAGTAGAAACTGGAAACTAATTGTAAATAAATAACTGATGACTAACAAATAGCATTCGGCGAGCGAGAAGGTCTCGGTGCGTAAACGCACCCTTAGGGCGTGAGCCGTTGATTTTCGCAGCTAGAATTTAATCGCGATGGCAAATGTGTCGTTGCTATGGTAACAACGCCACCTGATTATCTAAATCCGACATAGTTTGAGCAAATGCTTGCAATCGCATAATTCGTGACAGTAAGATAAAGAATTCTTCCTGACGAAACAATTTTCTCAATCGCTTCTAAACCCAATTATAGACTTGTTTCGTTGCGAGCTGGTAGAGCTAAAACAGCCGCCATGTTGGAATTTCAGATGATTTCTAGGTTCTAGCGGCGCGAATACAAAGACGAGTTGTTATGTAAACGCACCCTTAATGCCTAGTGGGTAATGATAGTTCCTATCCACTTGCATTTTTTTACCGACGCCTGGGTTATAACACACAAGCCCAGTATGGTTACCCTCCTTCTGAAGATATTAACTTGGTCGACTTTATGGCGCTCTTAAACATGGTGATCAGCAGTTAAATTGCGATCCTTTTTGATGTGATCCTTTAGTGGCTCATGCACTAGTACACAGGCTCATGTAACACAGTATAAAGACATATTACACACGACACAAAAACATCTTTTTACTCCCCCTCCCCCTTTCCTCCCACCACCAGGTCCACTCTAGCTTAGTTGGTCTAGAGCTCTCGAACAATTCCTTGCGTTCTGCATAATGCGAAGCAACAAATTTGTTGGCTTACTTCGACTCGTTCCAAGAGCACTTTCTTTGCATGGTATGCACAATCCAATGCTGCGTTGTGATTGGGTAATTTATCTCTGCCAACCAGGCGTAATCTTCACAAGCCAGGTGGGAGCCTGATTGGCTCTTTATCTCTCCGCCTGATTGGTGCACTGAGGATCAGTGTTAGCTGTGTTCTAGCCGAGTCAGCAAAAAGACGAAAACCGATGGAAAAGGATATAACTTACCCAATATAAGACGGGACTCGAAAACCATTTTATTGCTAAAATAGAAAGGGTGGGACTAAATTCAAGTTATATTTAAAGAAAGGTCAATGGGGTATTAAACCACACAGAATGAAAGTTCATAAACTAGAATAACTACGTCATTCGCAACTCAGCAAGAGTGACGTGATGACGAGCGTTTGATTCAATGAACCTCGGTCATCAGATCCTCGAAATTTGAAGCTTTTATCCCCAAGATTACGCCCCAGATACGTATGCTTCCAAACAAATATTATTTCGAGATTCTTCATTATGCAAGACAATGGTATAGTTGGACGGCCGAGGGATGGGGGACGCAACTGCCTTCCAGACATTGCTGAAAAGGGTGTGAAACCTTTACCAATTTTTATATACGTAGCTTTTTGACTTGCGATATTAAAACTTTCGTTCTCTTTTTGGTACAAAAACCTGACACCGACAGTTTTAATGTAGAGACTTTTTTTTTTACCTTCTTTCTTTTGGCTAGTTGTGGTGAGGGATGGGGGATGGAGTGGAATTAGTGGCTAACAATTTTCATGAAAAGCAACAATATTTATTCTTTTTCTTTGGTGAGGTTGGCAGTAGGGCCGGACAAATTATAAGCTGGTCTCAAATTAGAAACTTTAACCTTTTTTTCGGTAGCGTTAGAGGAGTTAAAATTATTATCTAACTTTCGAATGTGGAGTAATTATTATTTGTCGTTCCGCCCTCCCCCCTTAAAAATAAAGCAAATTCTAGCTACAGCCCAGCTTGCCATTTGGGCGAACAACTTGACTGTTGTCAGCAACATTACGCGTTGTATTCGACCTACACGTTTTTAGTGTTTTCTGAGGTGATGAACCCCCTTCAGTAGAAATCATTTTTACTAAAGTAGAAGGGCCTTAGTAATATTTGTTGCTCCAAGGCTTTCCCGTTCAGAGTCAGATGATATTTCATAGTCAAGATGTTTTTTGTTTTTTTCGCAAATTTTTCTAAGATTTACGTCATTTGAAGCAATCTAAAGTTCGTATAGGTAAACATGTTAATTTTGAAAAACCTGATTCAAACAGGAAGCCCAAGATAATGCCCAGAATAAACCAGAACAGATCCCATAGCTTTGAAAGCCCGATAGTCTCTCTCACCATCCTGTACGGAACTGACTGGCATGGACTTTCTTTACCATGGTCCTTTTCCAGATTCCAATCAGCAACCAGATCAGATACGTCAGACCAGCTTCAGCGTCAGATACAGCTACGTCAGAAAGAGCTCAGCCATCAGCAAAGATGTTCACTTCCAAGTTTCAGAACATGAGTGACTGATAGCTGAATCTTAATTTGAAGCTGATCTGACGTATCTGATCTGGTTGCTGATTGGAATTTGGAAAAGAACCATGGTAAAGAAAGTCCATGCCAGTCAGTTCCGTACAGGATGGGGAGAGCCCTATACAAGATCCCTTAGGATCCTTTAAGTTATTGCAAGATCCTTTAAGTTCTTACAGGAAGAACAAAGCTTACAAGATCCTGTAAGATCCTGGTGGATCCTGTAAGATCTTGGTACAATATCCTGTAGGATCTTGCACCTCGTCTTATGCAAGATCCTGTAGGATTTTGGTGCAAATCTTGCAGGATTCTACAAGATCTTACTTTGTGCAGGATCGTACAGGGTCATGTACCAAAATCTTGCAGGACCCCTGTAAGAACATAAAGGATCTTGCAAGTTTGTATATAGAACACTCACAGGGGGAATAAATGCAACGAAAACAACCAACTGTGAACTCTTCCGTTCCCATCCCTACTTCTGAAAACCGCATCACAGTAAAAAATGTTCAACAAGAGGAAATTTTAAAGTAACTACGCCAACTAGTCCTACGAAATGTTTTTTTAGAGCAACGCTTTTGTTACCACACATTTTTCTCATCAGGAATTTCCCTCCATTCCTTACCCCCATACTCAATTTTAATTGCCTGTATGCTACCACCGATTAAACCGTGACTACTTTGACAAGGAGGGAATGACACTTTAATTTAGAGTTTTCAGGTAAAAATTAAATTTCATCCCTCAAACAAAATTTCTTCGCCTAAATATTAGCTCAACATCGATTGAAGGATGAGGAAAGGTTCCTTCTGCCTAACCCCCCCCCCCCCCAACCTACCCCGCATCTTTTCCTAATACGAAACGCCGGGAAGAGATGCTGACAGAAAACCACAGACATCGGAAATGAGCTTCCAATTTGTGAACGCGCGGGTTTCAAAGATGCCACGTCAATTAAAATGAAAATTCGGAAATCTGCAGCGAAAGGAAACCTAATTTAGGAACGCTGGTTCGATGCTGACTCGGGTCGAAAGGGCTCGACGACATGAGTCTTTTCTAAGTGAGATTGACAAGATTGGTTTTCTCACGCTCTCACGTTGCATTAGCCTGATTATATGAGCGAAAGTTGCCGTCGCCTAGTCCTTTGCAAGTTCGACGCGGTGTCAACAAAAACTTTCCCCGAAGTTATGAAACGACGGCGATAAAGTAACTTGATCGAAAGCGAATTACACAAATTTGGACTTAAATTAAATTACACAGGACGGAAAAGCCAATGGCTCAAAAGACGGGTTAAATAAATACGAATGCAAACTTATTTACGGCCGTGTCAGTATGGCTCAACGATAGGACCTCGGTCTTTGATTTCAAAAGGTCGTGGGTTCGATTCCCCGCTCAGGCAGACTGACTGTCCAAAAGGCAACGTAAATAGGTTTGCATCCGTATTTATTTAACTTAAATTAAACTTTATTAACAGATTTCAAATCGTCCCAAAGGGCATTAGCCGACGTGGAATCCTTTGAAAAACGGTTGTTTTTCCTTTGAAAACCGAATAAATTAGCAATAACATTAACAGATAACTGCAAAAAAAAAGCCATTACCATAATCATTCGTTTAATCATATGGATAGTATTTAGAGTTTTAATAATTTATAACTCATTCGCTAGAAATTAGAGTTTAAAAAATATCGTGCTATTTTCATAAAATAAAATATATCAGATTTTTTTTTTAATATTACGTTGTTTGTTACAAACGAAAATGGGGGAGGGGTTAATTTTTTAAGTGCAGTTACTGATTTACTAGGACTAGCTATGAGACGCTTCCGGCAACGAGCTATGCGGGGAAGCTGACACGACTGCCATGCAGCAATTGGTAGAGTAGTGCTGGCCTACGAGCCAACGGGAAAGTTCATGTCCGGATCTACGACAGGTTGTCTCGCTTTGAGGTGAAGCCTAGCCACGCGTGTAAGGAAAGGCAGCATTCATCTCCCCTCGTCTGCGTTGTTAGGTTTCAACTGAAAGCGGAGACTCCTACTCTCCCTAATCTGGGCCCTTAATTGGACTCATCCGTTCACTCTTAAGCCGGCACTACTCTACTCTTGCGAATATTTTACTTTCAAGTACGTTCAGACGATCACTTGCGGTTTTTATCCGTGCAACCGCAGCGACTACTTCTTTCAGTCAAAAAAATAGCCTTAATTTAGACCGATGGTACAAACGTAGCTTAAGAGCCACAAACAGATGACCAGTAAAAAACAAGTGGGAGGGGGAGTGGTAATGGCGCACAAGGGGGCAACAACACAAAATGAAGCAGAAAAGCTACAAAGAAAAGTGTACGTTAAATGCAGGGTTTTTTTTTTTAATAATTTCTTTGAGCCTCAAGTCAAGTCAGCCGAAGCAATTTAATGCTCGTGTGGCTGAACCGGCTTAATTTTTTACATTACCAGACTTTTAGGAGAGAAGACTGAAGAGCCAACCCGGGGATTTGAACCGGGAAACCTCCGATCATCGTAGGGGGCCGAAAGATTATCCAGGATTGGCCAGAATAGTTCCCATAGCCACCGAAGGAGGTTGGTAGCCTCTCACGTGCCCTTAGCCTGCAGTCCTGGCGGGGACTTTGCCAAAGTCTCCTTTCCAGGGGTTCGACCAGATCCGCAAACCTCCAGCAACCAGGCTGAGCTCTCTCACCGCTCAGCCACGATGACCACAGGTGACGGGCCACAGGGAGAAAACCCAGCAGATTCACCCGAAGAGACACAGAGAATGAGACACTAGGGAATCTCAAGGTGAGGACTTACTAACACAGGCAAGTGCCATTACAACTGCTGAAATCTGAGAAAGAAATTGAGTTTAGATAGATTTTTGCTTATAATGCGTAGGGCGGCCGGGGTAGGGCCTCTTCAGATGCCAGACCTGTGGTAAAAAGCCCCATGGCCCGGGTGTACCCGACCACAAATTATCATGTGCATGTAAAAGCCTTTTTTTGCTAGGTCTGTGGCATTTAACTTCAGTCTTAATTTATTAACAACTGAATGGAAATTCAAATGAGCTCGGCAAGTGATGAAAATACAGATGCAAACATATTTCCGTAACCTTTCGGACTTACTTAATTATGCCTAAATGTCACCTGGGACGGAATTTAGAGGCCTCGGCCTTAGGGCTCAGAAGTCAAGAGCTCCATTACTTCCTAAGGAACCTTAACATTTAACTCCAAATGGCACGAAAACAGATTTGCATCTCTATTTATTCATTGACTTTGTGTTGACCCGTTGTGTGTTTCACACTTAAAATTGAAGTTTTAACTCCTGTAATTTCACGGGAAAGGTTAGGTAATGCATCCCAGTGAATACCACTGCAACTTCACACTTATTGGAGGCGAATCCGACAACCAATCGGAACGCCAAGTTTGCCGTGGCAGGCTCAACGTGTTCAAGTTTGGAAACTTGGAAATTTCAATAACACGCAAACATTAAACGGCAAACTTATCCGTCGTACAGCTTGCATATTAAAGTCAAACCAACGTGTAGTAGAAGGCAATGTAGGGGCGGGTGTGATGAGGGTGGGGTGGGTGGAGGCCACAGTTGCATTGCAGGGTCTGATAAATTTAAAGCACACAATCTCTCGTTAAGAAGGTTTCGGTCTTAGCCGAGGTTTGTTTATGGCTGAATTATACATAAATCGCAGAGACCAGAATTTAATTTAGACCCGGGTCTAACCTAAAGCTTAAGTCAGGGGCTGTAGCCCGAGATTAAACGCGGCTTGGTAATTCCGCGCGCGCGGGCCGGGGAGCGTGCTGAATCATAAACTCGCCAACTCGGCGAGCGATGGCAAGAGATTTTGATGTCGAGCTAACTCCCAATTTGTATCACAATTCCCTATTGTTTGCACGGAAATAGCTCATCAATACTCTGCCAAATCGCTGCTAGGGTCCCGTTCGCCCTGATGAGTTTGAGAAGTTGCAACGTTGAGGAAATTAAAACCTTTTCGGAAAGGGAATTTTTAGTTGGCTGGTGCTGCTGGTTCGGCAGTGTTTTAAGTGGAGTACCTATTTAAATCAGATAGCAGGGAGGGAAGGAGGAATCCGACACGGCACTCTTCTTGACTCGAGTGCCGTTCCAGCAGTCGTTCGTGCTCCCCTCCGCCAACCAATTCAATCGCAGATCCTGGCATTAACGGGGCTTCATTGGGGATTCGACACCCAAACTCTCTGACGCTTTCCAATTAAATTGGCAAAACGAAGCGTATTAATCTAAGCCTCGTTAGGCTTAAAGAAGGCACGACCGGAAACCCTACAATGAATAACAAAATATACTGCCTTGCGACGGAATCAATTGGAAAGACCCAACTGCTGAAGACAATGCAATACAAAGAAAGGGGTTCGATTGCTAACAAGACGGATACCATGACCCACGATACCAAAGAACAACAGGAATACCGTTAATCAAGGTAACCTGCAAATAGATCGATTTTCAATGTTTAGCTTACGTCTTACCAGTCAGAGGAAAATTTCGTGCGATGCGTTACCACGTGCCTACAAGTTCAAAATTACTGCAATTGTGTGGTTCGTGTTGCGTTTAAGGACTGATTTTGACGTCTTTCTTCTTACACCATCCACATCGTGTTGCAGCCAGTCTGGTTTGACCTTCACCGTCAAGCTAGGGCACGTTTGAGACTGGAAAAATTGCGACTTCAGCCCCGGAGGAATTTTGTTTTATTTACACAGATTGATACAATTCCACACATTTAACCAATCAAACCATGTCTCGATAGCTATCCTTGTCGCCTTGCTACCATGGCAATGAAACTTTAGCTATCGTACTGGACTCGCAACGAATTTTTAGCTTCCAGAATGCCTTGCGAGATGGGTGAATAACAACTGGATCCAAGGCAGAGAAATATTTCAACTCTCTACTTGTTGTGAAATGGGAGCTGAAAGAGAATACGACAGCACTTCCTTTCATACCTTACATTCTAGTTTTAGCTATTTATCGACCAGATCCACGTTCAAATCAGCATTCGTCCCATTGCTGACGAAGTTTTTTTTTTTAAAGTAGTCTGCTTCTCGCTGTCTCCGCTGAAACGAAACGCTGCCGCTGCCATCTTCCCAACCGGCGCACACCTCTTACCCAAGAAGTAGCCTTCAGTGTGGTCTTAAACACAGTTTTGGTGTGAAGGAGCTTAGATTAAGGTTAGCACCTATTCCAACAAACAAAGAAACACAATGGAGCCAACAATGTGAACAGCCAAGAGTAACAAGTGAGCAGCAATTAAGACAAAAAAATTCACGTGATACCGTGTATCCAGCAATTATTTCCGGGCTCACGATGGCATGTGAATTCATTCGTCGTAATTGCTGCTCACTCGTCATTCTTAGCGGTTCACAATGTTGGATCCACTATGTTTCTTCGTTTGATATCACAGCTATTTACCATTTCGTTTACCTAGTCCACGGCCCTGGTTCATCTAGATTCCGTAAAAAGTGCGATAGTTTGACCCCTTCGAGGATGGATAACCATGGACACATACACCTCTATTTTCATGCTTGATTGAAGAATTACCAAGGTTACTTAAAACGTTATAACATGACTACTTTTCCACAAGATGCAGGAAAAATGTTTCGAGTTAGAAGCATTTCCTCCATGCCTTTTTCTGTACCACAACATAAATTCGATGTTTAACCCAAGACGAATATGACGAAGGGAAAAATTGAAGCGTGAAACCTGCTTACTTCAAATTATCAGCGGAAAGAGTTTTACATTTCCTAAAATATTTGGAAAAATACGTGGCGTCATCTACGACCGAATTATCAAACTTCGTGAAAACAGCTTATTTTCACGTAATTAAAAAATTATAATAATTCTACCAAAGGATGCACGGGTAGCTGCGAGCACGGGGGCGTCAGATCCAATAGGCGTCTTGGTCCCGGATGTACATCTCTGGCTTCCTACAGACCCAGGTTCGATCCTGGTGAAGGGAAGTGCATATGTATGGGTCTTTCTCCGGTTGTTTCCCGCCCGTTGCACGAAGGCTTCCTCCAGGTTTTCCGGTTTCCTCTCTCATGCATCAAAAAAACAACTATCCTGCTGGTTGTACCTTCCACTTAACTTCTGCTGCTTGGGTCTTCAAAAAGCTCTAAGCTTATTGGCTGACACCTATTATATTCTATTCTTGTGTCATTTGTTTTTGGAAGGTTTTCGTTATATAATCTTACTTTACATCAAACGATCAAACTTAAAGTTTCGAGATTCATTTAATTAAATAAACGAAGCCCAAGAAGCCATTTGGTACGGTTCAACACCCTTGAGATGGTGAGTTTTTTTTCCATCGTGTTCGCACTTACGATTTCGCATCAGTTTCACCAATTTGTTCCAAGAAACTTTATTTAATTAATCTAATTCCAACTGAGTGCCCCATACGGTGCAAAAAAAAAAAAAAACAACCAATTAAAAGTTTTTCCTCCTCTATTAACCAATTCCCCAAAAAAGTTAAGTTAACCAGACAGCAACTTTTTTTTTTTTTGCCGTTTCAAAAATTAATAGTACTCTCCACATCTGGAGCCATGCCAAGCCCGCAAAAGTGCAGGTTCTCCGCTGCGTTTTTATTTATGTTCTTCGATGCACAAATCTAATCAAGCTCCGTGATGACAAACGGCGTCGTTCGAGCAACTTGCACAAATTATTTGACGACGGCATAAAAAATAAAAAGGAAAAAAAAAACACTCGTAGTTCAAAACAAATCACGTTAATGTCGCCGGGAGCTAGTGATGAACGATCAAACATACAAGAACAACAATCGTAAAGCTATCAGGATGAACTCGTATCATCACGGACGTTTAGTAAACACAAAGATTTGCCATCAGCTCAACAGACGTCACATTAATTCACCACTGCATCAACGCATAATAAAATACAAAATAATAATGTTCGAAGTGACAGCAGCAAACAACCACCCACTTCTTATTTCAGTAAGCAAGAATAAGCAAGTAATGGCAATCACCTCGACAGTTACGAACGGTGTTCCCAAACCACACGGAATTGAAAGAGAATTTCACGGGTCGGGATGCGCGGGTTGCGTGGAATTTTGGACCAACCTAGTTGGTGAGAAACAATAACACAATAGCGAAAACCATACACTGAAAATATCTAAATACGCAAACGCAATCCGTTGTGAACTATATTAGCGGTTAACGAAAGACAACAGCACATCAGCTTACTGAATTTGAACTATTTTCGAGTAGGATTTCCGATGTTGTGTTAGCGTTTCACGTAATCCTAAAAATAGTTAAGATTGGGTAAGCTTATTATGAACTTGTATTTCATTGAGTGGACATGACTGGGAATCGAACCGACAACCAACTGATCACTGAACAGACGGTGAGTCGTATCTCGATGCAGAGAGATGACTCAGATTACAATGGAGTGTGCAGTGACCAGGAAGTTGTTGGTTCGAATCCCGGTCCCGTCACTGCAGGATTCAAGTCTGCAATAAAAGCAATACCGAACGTTAACTATTTTTAATGTAAGGTTTTCCCTGTACGATTTAACCTTCTAGATCGTACGAGTTAATCCCTAGTCACACCTGGTAGTACTTGCGTTTAGTGTGGATGCACCATGAGCGTTGGGAAAGGGTTCTGGCAACACATAGGTTGTTTGTTACGGACAATGAATATTAGTAGACGACTTGGATTTTGGGCTCTAAATACACGGCGTTTACATTGAAAACTGAGATGAGATACGAATTCCAGTCACTGTTGGTGGGAGAATGTTACCATGATTAACAATGTACCACAAATTAGTGTTATGAATTAATTTTTTGTTAGCACTTCGCTGGAGTAAGGATCAGCGTACTCGTCAAGCTTCGGAAGAGGTAATACCACTTCCTTAACGACACTTTATAGTTTTTACCTTGATCGGGGGGGGGGGGGGGGCTGCTTCAAGGTAAGCAGCCAAAAACTATGACCATAGGACGATTCTTAACGTCAAACTGACACGTAAATATTGCAATAATAGCTCAGTGTAATTAACCGCAAAAACACGATATGTTTTGACGACAAACTAATTCTGGATATTGTTACAAGCAAAAACCGCTGTTTGGACGCCATCTTGGATTTTCACCAGCATCTGCAGTTAATGTTTTAGATTTTAAGTATGTTTTCCTATAAAATGTTTGAAGAACTTTCGCTAAAACTGGTCAGCGTAACATTCACTTTTCGTCCGTTACAGAGGTGTGAGCCGATTAAACATACTTTGGCGGTGGCGGTATTCTTAGGAGGACTTTCAAAAATTTTAGGCAGCGGTGGCGGCGTTAACGCCGTTCCCGCAAAGCATGCAGTTATAAACCTAAATTAACAGTGTTTAAGAATTTAGAGTTGTTATTAAATAATGATATTTAAAAAAAAAAAGGGGGGGTGGGATTAGGAATAATACTGTGGTTTAATTGCTAAAGTTATCTGGACAGCGAGAGACAATTTTTCTAGGACATTCTAGGACCTTCTTCACGACAGCCGACTTGAGAAACAACAACGCTTTTCCACAGGAACGCAGAGGACTGGACTGAAGAGGCCAGGATTGATAGCAGGGCACTTGACGCCATCGTAACTATGAGATCGTGCTGTTCTCCCAACTTGTTATGATCAGTCCAATGTGCAAATTTTAAAATAAAACTATACAGACTTGTAGAGTATTAACCAGTCCCTTATTTTCAATGCTTGTAGAGCTATTTATAGTATCACTGCTGTTTTAACACTTTAAAATTGTTAGATATTTTTTTCAAGTCTCGTAAATATAGCCCCATATAAAAACAACAAAACAGGAAGTGGGTCAACGAGTTTTAACCACCGGAAAACGTAAGGATGAACTCTTTGAAGTGCTCTAGTTACGTTTGCAGCAACAGATGTGTAAGCCAAGGCAACAGCTGTTAGATTTGAGTGTAGAGCTAAGTAGGTTTAGATACATATTACGGCTAAGGTTGACTTAAAGCTGAAGAAAGACATGTTACATAGCTCATGAACTTACTTAGTCCCACGCACAATCAGAAGCATTTTGATCTAGTCGTCAGCGCAAGGTAGATTAAGTAGGTAGTGACGCTTTTCTGAAACGGGTAAAAAAAAGATCTGCTTCCACCAACGGTACCAGAAGGCAGCACCATGGCAGCACTTGTCTGGTTCGCCGTCCGGGTAGGAGGCGAAACTTGAAATAAAACATAGCGGCATCGTTGCCATGGTAACCATTGTAATAGCTACAATACCTGCGGAAACAGACGAAATACTCGTACGTGGACAACATCCGAAGTTGAAGAAGCTATTCTGTGTTCGATTCAAACTGTATACAGTTCGTTACACTAAGCGTAAACCACGGAAGAAGTTTCAGCCTGAACGGCCGATGAGGACGCTACTCGAACGTTTTCCGAACACAAAACCGTATATGATAATAATTAGCTCCACTCGTAACGACAAACCGTTTTAAAATTGAATGTTGGTTTTTAAAAATAAAACTTGATCAGCCAGTTCTGATCTTTCTTAAAATTATTTTAATGTCCTAATCTGAATTACGATATATTTTAAGCCGATTAATTTTGTATTCTTATCATGATCAATTTGTTTTAGTGACGCTAAATAGTTTTGGTCCCCATGATGCTTTGCGCTTCCCGTTACTTCACGACAGCGCCCTCTGGCGGTAAATCGTTGAAAGCAGGTACATCTTTCTGCCTGGGAGGTCCGGGTTCGATCCTGGCCTCGTCCGCCCCCTGGCATTTTCGGGAAGAGAGGGGCCCTGTGGTGCCTCGTGCTCATGTCGATTGTGGCATGTCAAAGATCCTGGGGGTTTCCACTTGGGATTTCTCCGGCTAAATTGTTCCTCTCGCCGTCGACTCATAATCATCCTCATCTTCATCTGGAGGTGACGACGGGCTATGCAGCCGCCATTAGGTGACGGAGGGCGGTCTGCGCCCTGTTTCAAAAGGGAGAGCCACTGGCATCATCATCATCATCATCATGGTCCAAAATGTTTACCGTTGTGAGAGAAAGAGTGGCACTACCTATACATTCTTCTATCCTGTGTCAGTGTTAGAAGGAATCAAGTTGTGAATAGCGCTAACAAATATACACGGTTGACTGGAGTTGTTCTGAAGGAGATGCTAACATTTCTAACGCATTTCTGATTCTGTCTGACGGTATCTAATTCCGTAAGCTGAGTAACTCATTAGTGTCGTTTGAGAATACGACACTAGTAAGTAAACTACACCAAAAACACACACGTTTAACGTTTAGGCTTTTTAAAGGGAAGGGTGTGTAAACATTTCGTAATTTACAAAGCAGCAAATAAAAGGAAAGTAGCCTTACCAAACTGAATGACAGAATAGTAAGCTGCACACGCTGAGCACAGAAGGTTAATGTGATTATTGTCGTTATTATTGCACAATATCAAAGACACAAAATTCAAGCGCTATCACGGAATTTTCCTAGGACCAATATAATTTTTCAAGGGTTTTTTCCAAGACCAAATACAACTTCTTCAAGGTCCTTCATTAATAAAAAAAAATTGCTCAAATTAGTAGAGATGGGCCGGTTTCGGTTTTACATGCCCACAAAACCGCGGTTCTGATTTCGATATCGGTTTTTGCTAATGCTTCCTTCCCCCCCCCCCCCCCACCCGATTTTTCTAGCCTTTTTTTTCGCAACAGTAGTATTACTAGCTTCTAACTCGCTCCTGCTTTCGCTTTGAGCAGCGTCATTGAACGCATAGGCCTGACTGTAGCACCAATTTCCTCTACTATTTTCTATTTTTTTTTATGACTAGGAGCTAGTAAAAAATAAAATTATTTAAAAATTAAAAACAACAATTCAATCTTTGTTTTTTTCGAAAAACAGACACAAAATCCGAATCGGTTTCGGTTTCAGCAAAGAATAAAATTCAGTTTCGGTTTCGGTTACCGACTCCTCCCTACAAATAAGGCTGGTCAATTTAAAATAGGCCTAGTTTTATTAAGGAAACGCCAACAACATCAAGCCAAACAATAAAATGTTCATGTTTTATTTGTGCACGGAAAAAAAAGGATAGGGAAAAAATACTTTTTTATTCGTACTATTGTTGTTACTGTCAGTTGCCTTAAAGTCTCGTAAAGGGTTTTTCCTCCTTCGGCCTTTTTTCCTATATTAGTTTTAATAGCCTATTAGTAAATGCATGGATCAACAAAAATTTAAAAGATAGCTCTTAACAACATTTTACGACAAACTTGCAAGTTATTTAAATTGAATTGCAAGTTGTTTTCAAGTTTAGGTCTTTATCTTGCAAATTTGCAAGTTTGTCTTCATCTTGCAAATTTGCAAGTTTATCTTTATCTTGCAAGTTTGCAAGTCTGTTTTTATATTGCAAGTTTGAAAGTTGTCTTTATCTTGCAAGTTTATCTAGCTTGAAAGTTTGAATGTTTTTCTTCATCTGGCAAGTGTGCAAGTTAGTCTTTATATCGCAAATTTGTATATGGCTTGAAAGTTTGAAGGTTTATCTTTATCTTGCAAGTTTGCAGGTTTGTCTTTATCTTGCAAGTTTGCAAGTCTGGCTATCTTGAAAGTTTGAAGGTTTATCTTGAAAGTTTGCAGGCTTGTCTCTATCTTGTAAGTTTGTCTATCTTGAAAGTTTGAAGGTTTATCTTTACCTTGCAAATTTGCAGGTTTGTAGGTTTGTCTTTATCTTGCAAGTCTGCAAGTTTGTCTATCTTGAAAGTTTGAAGGTTTATCTTTATCTTGCAAGTCTGCAAGTTTGTCTATCTTGAAAGTTTGAAGGTTTGTCTTTATCTTGCAGGTTTGCAGGTTTATCTTTATCTTGCAAGTTTGCAAGTTTGTCTATCTTGAAGGTTTGAAGGTTTATCTTTATCTTGCAGGTTTGCAAATTTGTCTTTAACTTGCTCATATAAGCTAGGGCATCATTTTAAATTATAACAAAAATAAATTAAATTAAAAGGTTTTCAAGGATCAAGGGATTCAAGGTCTTGAACTTTTTCATAACAAATTTAAACACTTTCAAGAACTTCAAGCATCTAGTACAAATCCTGAAAGTACAGTCATAAACCCCAGATAGGTGAAGTGCGAAAAACCTCGAAACACGAAATATCTACCCTACACTAATGAAGTACAGATTATTTTTACAGAAAACTGTGTACCTCGTCATGCTTCACCGACTGGATTCGTACAGACTGAGAAAAAAATGTGAAACTGGAAAATACACGAATATATTTGAAAAATTATTGACTTAGGGTATACAAAAAATGGAAAATCTCTGGAGTCGGTTAATGTTCCGTTAAGTGATTGAGACGCTTTCAGTGCTGCTTTTATGTTTAACAATAATTATTTTCTTTTAGGTACACAACACATCTACATTACTCCTCCAACTAGACTATTTCTAAGATCTATTCTACATTAAGACACACTTCCCAAAGTTTTAAATGGTTTAAAACTTTGGCTGGGCCTGATTGTGAAACTACTCATTGGGCGTATAGTAGATCATACTGCAAATACGAGGAATTGGACAAAATAAGCTGGTGCGCTTTACAAACTCAGCATTGAACTAGCAAACGGCATTCCAAATACATAGTTAAGGCAGTAAAAAAAAAGAGAAAAATGTAAATGAAAAAATTAATGTGTGTCAAATAATGACTTCAAACTCTGTAGCGGTTGTGTAAGCCAAATACGACGTATAACCGTTTATACAACAAGGTTAAATTTATCCTTTAATGCCATTCAATATACCATACAAACAACTCACGAGTCAAAATTAACCCGAACTACCCTCCCCCACCCAAAAATAATTTCACTTGCAATCGCTCAATACCTCATTATACACCAAGCATTAAACCCCTCATCTATTAGTATCAAAATAATTTTGATGATATTACACAAATTTTCATGGCCGCAAACGTTATGCATTTGTATATACACCTACATATATGTATGCAATACAAGTCAGCGCTATACAAGTCAACAAGTGATAAGCGATGTCAAGTCAATAAGCGATCAACGTCAACATTAAATTCCGATGGCAACATAGAAAAGTTGAGCAAATCACCTTTAAAAAACATATTACGTCGCGTGGGATAAAGACAAGGTCAACTGCCACAGAATTAACGATTAGTTTACCCACGGCGACAGTTGGTCGCCGGCCTATTTACTGCATGCAATATTTAACAGTTAAGTTGGGCATTCAATCTAAAGCGATGCGACAAAACTAACTAGACGACCTTGCTTCAATCAATTGGATATAAATGGCCACGCGCTTCTTAACTAGTTAGCACTACCCACAACTAATTGTAGGAGATAAGCCAGTTCTTCAAGGGGGCCCAGGCAACCAGCTCATGCTACAAAATATAGTGCATGCAGGCCATAACAAGGATTCAGCTGTTAAAGTCAAAAAGCCACAAAAAAAGCAAAAATAAAATCCTCAAAAGCCCAGCGGGGACACAGAAAATTTGGAGAGCCATACGCACCATTAAACATTTGGGAGGCCATGGCTAAAATACTCAATCCATCATTTTTTTACTGAAACTCTTGTGCATTGTAGTGTTAGTAGCAAAATAACAACTGATGACGTCTGTTTGCATTTCGGCGTAAAATGACTGTTGAAAGCTACCACAGTTCGGGGGGGGGGGGGGGGGAAACACCATGCCTAAGGTGGCTATCATCTCACCTGACCTTTGCCTGCCTCTTGTTTCTCAGTCGTGCAGATGATCGCCAATGATTACGATGATCGTCGGGCTTCTCGTTTCTCATACTGTTGCTTCTGCGGGAATTCACATGTGCGACGCAATTACTTCTCCCACAACCCACCTTGGATTGGGTTCAGCCATCTTAGGTAAGCATTGACATGTTTGTATCAATTCTAATGAACCCGTCTAAGGATGGTTAACCGTTTGACCCGTGAAGGTAACCTGCCTAACGATGGCATGGACCCATCGCATAACCGTCGGTGCTTCTAATATCGGATTGCAGAATAGCTTCTTGCGAGCTGTTTCTCATGCGGCATTGCCAATCTGATGATGCTGATCCGGCCCTCGCCTACGCTATTTAAGTGGCACTATCACCGATTGAAATGCGAACGAAAATACGGTGGGGCGATCTAGCGACATTAATATTGTTAACCTTTATAGCTTGCACGCAGGTGCACGAGGATGAACCAAATTTTCACTCAATAATTAAGGATGTCGTGGCTTGTTTGTTTCGTTAAAAAAAATGCCGTTATGCATTCCTTCGCTTGGTGCAAGCAAACGCTAGATGTTACTACACAGCGCTAGATGTTGTCAGAATTCGTCTGCTGTCAATCGGTGATAGTGCCACTTTAATAATGTAGATGATCATTCTCTGGACTATCACGATAGTGCCCTCGCCAGTTTGAATTTTCGATATCAACTACCGTCTTCGTAAGTTATTTAATTCAGTGCTGCTCATTATTCATGTGCAGTTGTTCACCTTTGCCCTCAGCAAAAATCAATCATTCTCGTAGACAAGAGAGTGCCAAGGATTCATGAAACTGAGATGCTAACCTTTAATGTCAAATCAATCGATGATCAGTTCGTTCGATAATTTTAGTTGTGTAACAGGCTTGATATGTTAGTAAATGTCCATTAATAGTGATAACTCGTTTGCATATTCTGTCACGTGTGCGGGAAGGCTTATAATCCACCCCTACCCCGGACAAGCAAATGGGACACGGCGACCTTGGAGTAATTATCTCACTTCATTACGGAAGGTGCATGGTTGTACCCAGAGCAACACACAGCGAGCTACCAAACACCTTCCTGGTTGTACCATCATCTGCAACTACGGTATCACGCGGCTGCTAGCTTGCATTACAATCAAGAAGTAACCACGTGTTACGACCACGCTATCAATACGGCTTATCAAATCAAATCAAACGCGTGACCTACACTGTGACACTAACCGATGCAGCTACATACTAATGAGCACATTCCTAAAGCACACAGATCTGTGGCCAATTCAGTCCGAATGCGCCGTTTCCTCAAAAGTAATGGTACTACCAGTCCTTTAGTTATATACTAATTGCTTCAGATATACGTATGAGCGTATGTCTACTGTCATACTTGAGTTTTACGGACGTTACGTTACTGACCGGTTATTGGGAACGGTCTGTTGTAACTGACAACAACCACATCGTTTTATAATTACGTTTGCATAAATAAATGTAGCAAAGAAATGCAGCAGTCCGCCATCTTTAGTCGGAGAATTCATCGGAAAATCAGCCTCGAAGAGTCGACGAGTCCGATGTTTCATCAGCTTGACGTCACATTGGGGATCGAAAAATAAATCGCACGTTTACGAACAATTTGATGAGGAACGACAAGGTTCAGCTGTTCGGCGATTTAGGAAGTAGTCACAGGGTTGGCACAAAATCACATGCAAAAGATTCTAGCACTTTCATGGAATTTTTCAAACCGACATAATTTGTCAAGGACTTTTCCAAGACTAATAACAATTTTTAAGGATCTTTATTAATCAACAAAACTTACCAACAACATCGAACTAAACACTAAAATGTTCAGGTTTTATTCAGGTGCATTTGGATTTATTCAATGTTCAGGTGCATTTTGGAAAAAAAAAGCCATGAATAAAGAAAAGCTACGGTAAAATAACCCCTAAGAAAAAAAGTTTTTTTTCTCTGTTGTTGCTGTTGTTACTCAATTACCTTGGCTCGAATTTTGTCAGGCAGGGAAAGAAATTTCGTTTACCAGGTACGGTTTTTTACTTTGGCGTTTTTTTATAGTTTTTTCCTAGAATCGTTTTAGTAGCCTAGCAAACAACTGACGAAAATGCGGGAGGAACAAAATTTAAAATGGCAGTCAAATTTTCATGATTTTACGACAAACATGCAAGTTATTTTTTTTTTCAAAATGGCGAGTTTGTCTTTATCTTCTTCAAAGCAAGGGCATTATTTAAATTAAAACAAAAAAAGTTAAATTAAAGAACTTTTAAGGTGGTAGCTAACAATTTCAAGAAATTCAAGGCATTGAATATTTTTTAAACAAATTCGAGCACTTTTAAAAGACTCCAAAGCCTTGAATTTTTCAAACAAATTCAAGCACTTTCAAGAACTTCAAGGCTTTATCTATTTTAAACAAATTTAAGCACTTTGAAGGACTTCAGGTCCTTGAAACATTTAAGCAAATTCAAGCACCCTGTGAGAGCCCTGTAGCCATTGCCTCTGTCTGCTGTATTGCCAGAAAAACTAAACGTAAACAATAGAGCAGCGTCATGTGACGTCATATTGGCTACAAGAGAGATAGCTGCAAGGGGCACTAGATTAAAATGGAGGGTTAAACAACGACACTTCTAGTCAAGGCAGTGCTATGAGAGCGGCTTTCATAGGCTTAAAAAAACGTCGTTTTCTCCAATTCGTTATGCTGCTAGGTTGTAATTGAAAAATAAAGATTCCACTTGCTTAAAAATGTCAGCAACTGCCAACAAAACGACAAAAATCGCGCAATATAGGCCTAAGAAATCCACTCTTAACAGCATTGTTTTCAGTAAGACGCCCTTCTTTTCCCCCTCCAGTGACCCTTGCAGCTATCCCAGTTACTGGCTCCAGCATAGTTATATACAATAATGCAACGTTGTGTCACTACCCTATATGAAAACTCTCATTTAAATTTCTTAAATCTTCTCTGCAACGTTATTGTTGTGGAGTGCCAAACAGTGCCATGAAGCACACGAGTGTTTATCACCGATATTTCCCGTCTGTGTGTCTTTGCAGCATCTAAAGATACGGCATCGGTTGTAAGCAACGCTAATTAAAGACATAACAAAGTTGTGCCAGTTACCCACTGCGACTCCAGACGCGTTCGATAAATAATTACATCGCCAGCCAAACTCTTGCAGCGGCTCTACAGCAACACGACAACAAAGTCATTTCGACTAAATAAACGCAGACAGAGGCGCTTCCTCTTGGGATCAGTTGAGTGCCACGGGAATTTCAAACAAATTTAATATGATGAATAAAGACACCGTGACTTGAGTCGAGCAAGGAGTACTACGTAACAGGGCAAGCGTAAATAAGTGTAGCAAGTTGAAGAGCACCATTTTTGGGAAGACGAGGCCTGTTGTTATCATTATCAGCTAATAATACAAACAAACAAAATTAAATTGTTGTACCATACAGAGAAGCATTGCGAGGCTTCATAAAAAAAATCCTTAAAATCAGTGAGACAGGAAGTTACGGCACAGTACTGACACTTATTTTTAGGGACTCCTGGTTCCTGATGGCTAAGGTTTCGCTTATAATTTGTGTATAAGTAAAACTGCAAACGGCTCCGTCAGTACCATCTGTTGGTAGGAAAGTCGAACAGTGTTTAAAATATTAGAAACGTGTTTTAATTACTTAAATCGTCTGTGAAACATATTTGAAGTATTATTTTTCCGTAGGAGTCTAAACAAGGACATAAACAGGTATGCACAAGAAAATATTGCCCAAATTGTTCTTTAAAGAAAGGTAATTATCGGCTATAATACCCCGAACGCTTCTACGAACACGATAATATTGTGTGTTTTAGCACAAATCTCCTTTCCAGAGGGGAAAGGAGTTCAGTGCTAAAACGTACAAATTACAGAGTTCATAAAAGCATGATTGGTATTCGGTATGAGAATTTTTGTTTTCGTCCACGAAATGATTTTGCGAAGTAATTTCGATTTACGGTTTCGATGTACTATTCCGATTTTTCATTTATTAAGTAATTACGATTTTACGATGGTTAGTTCTACAACGTTTACCATGTCTACAATGTTTTCCTCTATTTGTCGTAGAGATACTAGCCCCATCGCATTTTATTTTGTCATCCTACCTGTTTGCTTCAGCATTGGTATTTCGTTTCTAGTAGGCCTAAGCTTCAATTTTACGCCACTCATAAACAAAGTTAACCGCACTACTCCAAATTCTGACGAGAGGCAGCTTCGTGTTTCTGTAAAGGCAAACGATCACGAATGTGACGTCATTACCCTAATATATGCTTAAGGAGACTGACTTTTACTTTTCAGTTCAAGACTGCCTCCACTTTTGCGGTCGTATGCATAGTGACTGCTTAAACTATAAGTTCGAGACTGACTTCAACATTAAAGTTTAGATTACACTTCATGGAGAAACTAAACGAATAAAGAACAAAATCTGCGGATTACAAAAATAAAAACGGAAAGGATACTCGGTTTCTGAAAATATTTGGATTAACAGCATCTCAGCAAACATTATGGTGCAGAAACCCACCGTTAAACCCACTACCAGTGATATGGAAGGAATATATATATATATATATATATTTCATGTATATGTGTGCATATGGAAGGAACAGTATGCAACCAAAGACCGAAGGAAGTGTAATGACAGTTCATCGTCGCAAGGGTCAAAGAAAACAAGGATGTCTTGAAAAACAGGGACAAAGAATCGGCAGCGACCAAGAAAAGAAGGGATACATACGACGAAATCGCGAAGCAATTCAATGAATCATGAATAAGACAAAAGCAGTGGTCAGCTAATGAAGGTATGAGTAAACCTCGTCGACAAGACGAAGGAACTTCTGCAAACTGAAAAGTTGTATCGGGTGAAGACCGGTGGAGGACCACAACCGAAGGTGGACAACGTACTCGAGGAGGTTTACAGGCATTCTTGGAGCCGACATGCTTTTCATTGAGAACCCTTTCAATATCGACTTTATTCACCATGCAACTGCAGTCCAAATACAACAGACGGACAGGACCCAAGCATTGAGTGCAGTGGACGCAGGTTGTTCCACTGAACCGGTTTACAGCTTGCAAGCCCATCGGCCCCAAAGCCTCCGTTCATGTTCTCGAAGCACATTCTTCCCATAGAGAAGCCTTTCAATATCGACTTTAGTCACCATGCAACTGCAGTTGTACACCAAATACAACTGACAGGCAAGACCCAAGTTATACATCGAACGTAGAGGACATAGGCTGTTCCACCGAACCGGTCTGCAAATTGCACGCCCCGAAGCCTCCGTTAATGTTCTCGAAGAACCGCATGTGCAGCTCATTTCAGTGACCAATGCCAATGAAGAGTTGCTTAAGATTTGCCGCCAGGCAGTGGAAATATTTCTCATGGAGCATGAGCTAAAAATTGATCTTCTCCGCAAGGAACACGAGATGAAGACAAAGGTTGTTTCAAACGGAGGCGCTGCAGTGGGAAAATGCAAATTGGAAAACCAAGTATGATCAAGAGATGGGCAGATGTCGCAAGTATCATTCTACTGACCCGACCACTAACTACCAGCAGTTTTATCCAGTTTCCTTGCAGGATCATCATATAAACCTTCGACGAATCGTTGTACACACTTACCTTAAGAATGCATTACTTTTTATTTATTTTTTGTTATATCCCATACCTATAAGTAGGACTGCTGGAGTTGCACTAATCGTGTAATTTCTGTTCTCGGAAGAGCAAATGTTGTTGTAAAGACAACGTTTCAGGAGAAGCAAACAAACCTTGTTTATGCATTGTGTGTGTTGTAAATAGATGTAAATATCGAAAGCCCAAAAAAAACCCTATAAAGAATAGTCAATGATGGAAAGCCCAAAGCTCAACATGAGTCCGTGTCAGAACGGCACAACAGTAGGTCCCCAGCCTTTGGTTTCTCTCAGGCAGTCTGACATATAAGTCCAAAAGGCAACGTAAATATAGGTTTGCATCTATATTTATTTACAAATTATCAATGTTGCCTGACCCTCATTGAAATTCGATAGCTCGATGGGACGAAATATAGGTCCTCAACTTATTGTGGTTTGTCAAACTTTTACTAACATTGCTCACTATACTAGAGTGGCTTCCAGTGCCACTAATGACATTGCACTTTGTGAGCCAGTAATGTAAATATCAACAGGAAAAGGTTGATAGTTGTTTGTTCATTCACCTTAGAATATGTTAGGGTGTCATCAGCATTGGCTCAAACTGTGACATACGGGTGGATTAAGTTAGGTTTGTTTCGGTTATAAGTAAGGTGTTCAGCCAGAAATTTTGCAATTCCGAAGCAGTTGAATATTAAAAAAATTCCAACATGAGGATACATACGTCAAAATGAGTAAATGTGATAATTAACTTAGTTAGTTTGAACATTTCTGCATCAACGTCACCTCAAATTCTATTCGGAATGATTTAGTTACGAACATGGTAGTTGTATCTCGGAGCAGTATTTGGTTGGTAAAGCATGTGTCTATATGGTGTTCATGGCTTGACGTTGTGATGTCGCGGAAAGTTATGCAACACAAAATGCGCAGTGACTGTTCAGAGTACGTTCTTCAGGTCCTGTCGAATCATTCCTCCTCGGTTGGCAAATTGACGTTTAAAGACTCCGAATGAACATTCGACAGTATTTCATGTTTGAACATGCAAAAAGTTGTATTGCTCTTCCTCTGGGCCAGTAGGCTCTTGCACTGGCATGAGATGAAATGTCGCTGCATAGGTATCCACTACCACCCAGTCCAGGATTTGAATTGTTGATGAGTCCTGTATACAGACGACTTGTTTGTAAATATCCGCGAGTCGTGTGTACTGCCAAGCCACATCACCACAATGTCAGTAAAACTTAATTGTGCTGTGCAGACAGCTCGCACGTTCAGCGACACTTGGCGTTTCCTGTTTTGGTACGCTTCTCAGTTACCAACACCTGCCACCACGACCTTTATGTGCCTACAATCAATAGCACAATGGCATGTTCAAATGGAACAGCATGACGGTATGCTTGTACCTGTCTTGTGGCATTTCACGAACTGCGTCTGCTGCTCCGGGTGAATCAGTTTGCCCGTGTAGCTAAACAACAAGCCTTGGACGTAATGCTGCAATCAGTTCAGAAACCTGGGCAACTATTCTCGAAACCTTAAATTGATCAACACCTAATATTTCACTTGCAACTGTCTGGAAGCATCCCCTAGCGTAGTATATCGTATGACTATTAATAGTTTTTGCTCAGCGGTAATTACTTTCCTACGTGGGTGCACGACTGTAGTTCTGATGGTCGGAGTATGTCACTTAAGGCATACCTAATCATCCTACAGCGTTGTCTCTCCATTGATATCTGAATCATTCCATGGCGTTCTAGAAATGCCTCTTCATTGATATGGTTGAAATGATCATATCACATAACATAATATGAAGGACGTGGTCACACATTGTCGTGCAAAATGGCCAACGAAAAGGTTCTGCAGTAGTCCCAGAGATGCGGATCAGATGAACCTCAGATGCAAAGTTGCTCGAACTAAACTGCAATACCTGGCAATTTGCAGTGTTTCTCGTAGTACAAGTCGACCTTTACTAAATGATTCGTATAATGAGTCGTACCTAAGCACGAGTCGTTCGTAAACACCAGTCATTCTTTCACCAACTGTTTCGTTCTTTAAATTGAAACTACAGACCGAGTCATACTAAAGTTCTCACTGCACATACGGGCGTTAGTGAGATATGATGTGTAGTTATGTGGTTTGCTTATCGGTGACCATTCAATGACAAGTAAAGTTTTGATTAACATAATTACTGAGTAGAAAGATGTGGTCTTTTTAATCTAGAATGGTTATAATTTTACGGAAAACAAAAAATTTCGGACAAATATTTAAAAAAAAAACAATTAATGAAAACTTCACATTATAAATTATATTCATGCACCGTTCGATAAATTCCGAACAAATCAACAACGAGGAGACATTATTTGCCCCAATTTTTTTTTCTCTCAAACTGACGAACTGTAAGACCATATACAACTGCAAACTAGGGTTCACAAATTAAAAATGTTGGTCGGACAGCGCCAATTTGTGACGCGTCTACAATTTTTTATTTCACCGTAGATTAATATCACAGTTTTCCGTGTTAAGGAATTAAGTAATTAGCGTCATTAGTGGTAGCGTAAATAATTAGTGAATGCGAACCAACAGAAAAATGCTTCAAATTGAAATTTGTTGTAATTTTTTTCTTTGCAGAAACTTCGCCGCTGGATAAAGAAAATTCTGACCAAAGGAATAAGAAAAAAAGCCACGCGACGCAACTGCGGAAAACTTGTGGACGCTAATCGCATCGCTGCCTTTCAGGAAGTAATTTTTTTTTATTTGTACAAGTTGTTAGCCATTTGTTTAAGCTTAAAATGACAGCAGATCAACAACAAACTAATAGCAAGTCTCCTCACGCCACTTATTACGTAAAATTTAAGTATGTAAACATGCAAAAATTAATTCATTTAGCAGTGGTGGAATCCGTTTTGTAGAACTATCTCACCTTTGTAAGATTATGTAAATATGTTATAGTTTACCATGAAGGTACACCGTAATAGTAAAGGCTTAAACAAGTGTGGCAAAATGGACACTACCACCCTGGGGTAAATGACGTCTACCCGGTATTTGCAACATTTTATCTGCATTTGGAGAAATTAGAACATACCTACTTGGCGCTCGAAGCCATTGAACATTTTATAATATGGTTGCTTCAATTACTTTTTAATGCGTGGGTGGCCCATCTTAGTGCTTGTACAGAGTTATAAAACGATTTCAATTTGGAACATATTTATGACGGCGTGGTTCATCTAAACTAACACACTACAACTACAGTGCGTCTAAAGGGTAGGTACGGTTCAGCTAATCCGTAGGTTTGCGTTTTCCTTCATACTTCTAAGTAAAACCTTTATATAGCCTATTTACTAATCTTTGTTTTGAGGGGAGGGGTTCGCTCTGTCGTTATGAAAATAACTTTCCTACTTCGCTCGCTCAATCTGCGCCAATAACCAAAGAAGGGGACTGCATGCTTCTAATACTGACGGCTTTGATGGGTGCTTTTCAAGAACGAAAGTTCGAGGTTCGGAAGCGATCAGATACCGCCGTAGTTCTAACTATTAATGATCCTTCCTTGGGGGGAAATTCATTAACCATAAGGGAGAAACTGCATAAGCATTGTCGAAGAGGGAGTTCAGGTTTGGGGGGAAGGGGGAGAGCAGTGTTGCCGTGGCAGCAAATTTTAGCTAAGTGAGTACTACAATTGTAGTCTATTTTCAAACGACGTCAAACAAACAGACAAAAGGTTCAGCAGTGAAAACAGAGAGATGATAATGGCGTAATACATTCAGTGTTTGTTTTGTTGCTATAACCAATTGTTGCTGCTAAGAGGATTGTCAATGACAGGCTTGCGGTATTAAGACTCAGGTTAGTGTGTCGCCCGCCAGAATTCAACAACAACATTAACGGCCGTCCTATCCAGATAATATATATGCATATGTGCATGGCAACCACTAGACCCTTGTGTCTTTAACAGCTAAGATAGTCTGGCTGTTTTCAAGAATCGGAGGAAACATTAAAATGCGACAGAAAACGCTGAAACATCGTTAAATCAAGAGACTTTGGGCACCTGACAACATAAAAGCCATTATTAATAATAATAATAAAATAAGAATACAATTTGTCCTACTCATGTAAACAGGTAACGAAAGGGGTGTGAACCGCTGATACCGTACCTAAGGTTTAGTGTTAGATTTACGCATGACTGAGACTCAAGCTGCCCTTTTCAGGAATTTATCTAGGGGCTCAGCCTTCAGCATACGGCGAAAACTTTCCTCGATGTTCATACATACCGTTTCAGCACTCAGAGCATTCCAAGTAGGGACAACACGGACGGAAAAGAAACGCCTCCTCCAATCGAGACGCGAGCTCTAAACAGCAAGTTTCCAAGGACGTCGACGTGTAAAATGTACACCCGGCACACGGTCAAAAAATGGGAGATGCGCCCAAATAAGGCCGCGTAGGATTTTGTACGTTAAGATAAGATCGAACTTCAATCTTTTAAGTTCAAGAAGTTCGAGGCCAGCTATCCCTCTTTAGTCTAACGAAATGGTTTAAATTTCGAAAACCTGGTCCCTTTGTGAATTTTCGCTGCACGGACTCCATTTGGTCAATGTCGTCCAAAAGGTGTGACGACCATGCAGGCGAGGCATACTTAAGTAATGGACAAGTGCTCAAGTAACTAACACAGCTTAACGTTTTCTTGTTGAAAGAAAGGTGCGAATAACCTTGATATTTGAGTAACTACTCGCTAGCTACTCACTAGCTGACTTCACGATAATAAATCCTTCCTTGTAGTGCATAAAGTTGAAATCTTGCAGATATATATAGTTAACCATGGGATGTGCCTTTTGCTGGTTTGGGGTTACGGGAAACGTAAATTCAAAGTTACTAATCAGTCTGAAATACGATTTCAAGGTCAGAGTTACGGGATTCTGTTGTTTGTTTGTTTTTGACTTACTGCCAAAATGCAAGTTTGGAACATCAGCTATAGTGCAGACGGCTTCAAACTGCTTGAACATGCCAATGATCATTTTGTTTCACTCAGACTCGAATTTGTGTGTAATTGGGCTAAACTTATTCCCGTTATACATAAACTTCTTTAAATCCTTTAAATTCCGAAAATGGGAAAAGTATGGGCAACCACAAGCCTGAAAATGGGAAAAAGTACAGGTAACCACAAGTCTGAAAATGGGAAAAAGTACAGGTAACCACAAGTCTGAATACGGGAAAAAGTATAGGTAACCACAAGTTCGAAAATGAAAAAAAGTATAGGTAACCACAAGTCTGAAAATGGGAAAACGTACAAGTAACCACAAGTCTGAAAATGGGAAAAAGTATAGGTAACCACAAGTATAAAAATGGAAAAAAGTATAG
>JAHWFP010251214.1:0-16367 GCA_023313725.1 Lithobius niger
GCTTCCGAGTATTTTTGGAGATCTTCATGAGAACGCGGGTGATATCCGACCGATTACCGTGGAGGTTACCGTGGCAAGGATACCTTCCAGTGCTCTGCAGCTCACAGCCAGCTTTTCGCTAACTTTGTATCATGGCATAAATTCATCTTCAGGAAAGCTTACCGCTCAGTTCACAAAGGATATTGGCCGTTTGACTGCTATCGTTGCATATTTTAGCTTTCGGTACGTCCATGTTTTTACTAAGTACCAGGCAAGTATTATTTGGAATAATAGAATCGGTATTGATGTTCCAGTCCGTGTACCATCCGACTTGATCTTCTAACAAAAAATTTTTGCTAGAACCGTATAGGTTAGAACCACCTGTGTAAAAACGAAAACGAGCAAATAGTAATTATTTCCAGTTCAGTAAGCCAGCATGCGTGCATCACTTAACTAATGATGATTTAAACAAGTTTGTTGTGTGCAGGAATGTAAAGTTTAATTGAAAATCTAATGAAGCAAGCAGTCTTCATTAAAGACTGGCCTTGTGAGGATACACAATACACTAGTCTGAGAAAGAAAGAAAAGACTACTGCCCCGACTGGGACTTGAACCCAGGACATGCCGTTTACTAGCCGGGCGCTCTAACCACTGCGCTAACGGGGGGGGGGGGGGGGAACGGGCTACAGGCTCCAGCCGAGCTAAGTAGCTGTTCAATCTTTCTCAGCGGTGACCTAAAGATCACAAACAAACATACAAGGAGGGAAAGCAACTTTGCATTACTACTTGCATTATTTCTAGTGTGGAGGCCAAGAAGCAAAGTTGCTTTCCCTCCTTGTATGTTTGTTTGTGATCTTTAGGTCACCACTGAGAAAGATTGAACAGCTACTTAGCTCGGCTGGAGCCTGTAGCCATTACCCGCCTCGGTAGTGCAGTGGTTAGAGCGCCCGGCTAGTAAACGGCATGTCCTGGGTTCGAGTCCCAGTCGGAGCAGTAGTCTCTTCTTTCTTTCTCAGACTAGTGTATTGTGTATCCTTACAAGGCCAGTCTTTATTGCAGACTGCTTGCTTCATTTACCCTTTACCTTGTGATTTCTTTCTTTATGAAAATCTAAATCCGTAAAGTACATTCAAAATGATGCTGTATGTTTTTGTATGATTTTGATTTTAGTACTATTATTGGCTGCGATGGTCGACTACATGTTTCAGCGGCTAGCTAGTCGGGGCATGCACCAAAGCTGCATAAACTATTTCAACTGTGAAATCCTAACTTTTTACTCAGTATGCACTTGATGTGCTTGGTGCGCTTAGAATTCAAGAATTCAGTATTACGGCGCGTTTACGCAGCAACTCGCCTTTGTATTCTCGCAGCTAGAACTCAATCGCGATGGCAAAGGTGACATTGCCATGGTAACAACGCTAAATGGATTAGCTAAATCCGATATCGTTTGAGTAAATACTTGCAGTCTTATAATCCGTGCCAATAATATAAAGAATTTCTCATGACGAAACAATTTTCCCAAACGTTTCTGAATTCACGTTAGTTGCTGTTTTCGTTGCGAGGCGGAAGACATAAAACCGCCGCCATGTTGGAATTTGAGGTGATTTCTAGCTTCTAGATGCGAGAATGCAAAAGCGAGTGGTTGCTTAAACGTGCCCTTAAGGAGAGAAACGTAACTGTGGGTGTTTGTTAAGTTAGTCGTAAGATTGAGATCCTCAATCTCGAATTTTCTAAAAATGGGGTAGTCGACAATAACAAAATTCCACTTTTTAAATTACCAAATGATATTGTTTTTAAAACTTCTTGTCCTCAAATTAATTTTACTGCTGATGCCATAACCTCTGTATTGCAAAAACTCAAACCTAGCCATGCCGTGGGGCCCGAGGGCTATTCTGCCTTCTTTTACAAAAATATCGCCAAACAAATTGGTATCCCTTTGGCCATTATTTTTTCTCAGTCGTTTGCCACTGGTGAACTACCCTCCGTGTGGTCGACAGCAAATGTTGTCCCAGTTTTTAAGAAGGGAAACCCTGCGGATCCTGCCAACTACAGGCCTATCTCATTGACATCGGTTCCATGCAAGGTTATGGAGACATTTCTACGCAGAGAAATGATGGTGCATATTAAAAACAACAATCTTATTACGAATGACCAATTTGGTTTCTTACCTGGTCGCTCTGCAGTACATCAGCTCCTTATTGCATTAGACAAATGGTCAGAGGCACTTGATCTGGGAGTCGAGACGGATGTCATTTTGTTTGATTTCAAGAAAGCCTTTGAATCTGTTATTCATAGCAAATTGCTTTTTAAATTAAAACAGTACCGCTTTTCCGATGAACTGCTGGGCTGGATTACAGCATTTATCCAAAACAGGACACAGCACGTAATTGTTGATTCAGAAACATCCGAAAAAAGAAACATCATCAGTGGGGTTCCCCAGGGCTCAGTCCTGGGCCCGCTGTTGTTTGTATTGTACCTAAATGACCTGTCTTGTAATCAATATGTAAACCAGGAGAAATTTGCAGACGATCTTAAACTACATTCGGTGGTTTTAACGGAGGCACATCATAAATCCCTTCAGGAGGGTGTGAATGACGTCGCGAAATGGGCAGACGACTGGCAGCTGCCACTGTCCATCAGTAAATGTATGCACTTTGCAGTTGGCAACAGCGAAAATCGTTATACCTATAGATTAGGCTCCAATGATTTACCAATGACTGACTCAACTAAAGATTTAGGAATTTGGTTCAGGCATGATCTGAAAACATCTTCCCACTGCAACAACATTACACTTAATGCCAATCGCAGATCTGCTGTCGTGCGTCGCTGTTTTAATTCGGGAGACATCAACATTCTTGTCTGGGCGTACAAGGTGTATGTACGCCCAACCCTGGAATATGCAAGCCAGGTGTGGTCACCGGGTCTGCTAAAAGACATTAACAGAATCGAGTCGGTGCAGAGAAGATTCACCAAGTCAATCCCCGGTTTGAGAAATCTGACGTATACCCAGCGGCTGAAACGTTTAAACCTTGACTCCTTGGAGCTTCGACGCTTGAAGGCCGATCTTATCCTCGCTTACAAAATTCTTCACGGGTTAACACCACCTGAGCTATCGATACTTGAAATGAGCTCTAGTACAAAAACTAGGGGTCACAGCAAAAAATTGATCACCCCACTTCACAAATTAAATTGTAGGCATCACTTCTTTAGCGTCCGGGTGGTTCCAGCCTGGAACTCATTGCCGGAACTCACTGTCAATGCCCCTTCGGTCAACTCCTTCGGGAAACTTTTATCGAGAGCCAAACTGTGTCCATTCCTGCTTCGGCCAGAATTCTGTTGGTTGTAACTCGGCTGGTTATAAGTGGCTTTCCAGCCCTCACCTGTCCGGTCGTGCTCTATTTGCACGACAAATGTTTTATTATTATTATTATTATAAAATACAAACTTGACTCCCGGCACGCAGCCAGCAATTCAGGGTGCGTGTGTGTTCGGGGGGGGGGGGCCGGCGAGCTGAGGTTGAATTAGACATCAACAGTTATGAGCCTTTGTAATGTGGTGATTTTGTACACAGTAGTAGGAAAAGCAAAAAAAAAAACACCCTCGAAAGCTGAAAAATAGTAAAACCTTTTACTAAATTTTGTCTAAAATTTGGAAAAAGGGATTTGAAACCAATAATGCAATTATTCAACTTCTTTCCACAGGAACAGTTTGCCATAAATTCGGACATTTAGGATAATATTAACTTAAATTTTGTACATTTGCTCTTGTGCCCTTATGCCTCAAATTGTGGAACTTGAGATATTTTTGCCTCAAATTTGAAAAGTTAGGACACTTAACGCACTTAAATTCAGGACATAAGGGAAGGTGTTGCCCTAAAACTCGGACCTTATGGATGCTTTTGCCCTAAAACGTGGACGTTAGTAACACTCTTATCTTTAAATTCTGGACCTTCAAAAATTTGGGGAGTCTTCGACCACGTCGATCCCCGAATTCCCCATCCAATCGACAGACCTACATTCTTAGAAGTTTTCTTGTTCTCTGATAAGTAGTAGTTTTGAAAACTTTTGAGAAAAAATACTTCTAAACTGTCCTTTTTAAGACATCCGCCTCCTAGCAAAATCCAATCAAATTTGCTAATCCTTACTTCTTTTCAACGTTAACCAAATTGTTTGTGGGAAATATTTTTTTTTAAACGGTTGTTACTACAGAAAGATGTTGTGACAGGTTTTATAAGATTATAGTAATTCTGAAACTTATACTTTACCAGTAAGTGAAATTTGATGATATTCTGAATGGAGAAGTAGATGCAAGATTTGTTTTTACTTTTGAACTTCCGCTGAGTAGTACATCAAATAATACTATTTTTTTTTATTATTATTTTTTAGCCTTTTTAGTGTTCACGTGAACATGTTAGTGGACATTTTGAATTTTGAATACATTCTGAATACAATTTTAAATTTTTTAAGTCGACATATTAATAATAATAATAATAATAATAATAATAATAATAATATTTGTTGCGATAGCAACGGAGCTAGCAAGGACTGGGGAGTCACCAACTGCCAGCCACAATTACATGTAAATACAGTGTACATAAAACGGCCAAGGAATGATGATGGTAAGAGGTTTGGGGACATGAATGCCTTACCACCAAGGTTAGACCTACCAAGGACTCAAAGGCCCCCGATGGCATCGCCAAACGTGCAGGACATGGGAAGGGTGTGAAAAGTGTTAAAAGGCCCAAAATGATACTGTACAATTAAAAAGTATAAACAGTGCTAAAAAATTGTATGCTACGGTGAATACTAAAAACTAAAACACCCAGATAGTGGGATTTGTCATTACTTAAAAACAACAATAAATAAAAAACAAATATATAATAAAATTAATAATAATAAAAGCTCCATAAAACATCATAAAAACAAACTATTTAAAACCACTTATGATTTATAATAATCAGTTTAGCCCTAAGGACAAGGAGACAGGCAGGGCTTGAGGCTACCAATGCCGTTCCTGAAGATAGTTATGTTAGTATGCTCGTTTATACATATTTGACCCTTAATGGGTTTGCATTTCTCCTTACGTACCGATCCAAAATTCCTCATCACACCCTTTGATCCAGGACTTGATGAAGTCAGATTCCTTTTTGTTTGTCACTGAAACTAATCTTCCTCCCATGGCGTGGCAATATTCTCTAGCTTCCATTCCAGTATGCTTTCGTTTGTAAAGGCGGTACGTCATCTTGGTTGGCCCCACTGCACATCCGCCATCTTCTGGACAACTTGGTGGATCTTTAGAAACAGAAGAAGCAAAGTCATTTTACATGCTGTATAGTATTGTCTACAGGCGGACGTTAAAAAAATCCACAGGACATTGGAAATGCAATGCTTTAATTTTATACCATTAAACCAGTTTAGCCATATTCGAGAGTTTAAAAACATTTTATGTAGAGGAAAAAATAGGGTGGTAACAAAGGTCGAAACAAATTTGACAGTATCAAAATTAATTTGTCATATTTGAGATGCCATGTGATTGATAGCTCACAATTCGTAAATTTGAGCCACAACGTTACTGAAAATGACGATTTAAACAGCAGGTAGAAAGATTAATTAAAAAATGAAGACAAGTTGTGCTCAAATCATGTTGCGTAAAAATAATCTAAAAGTAAAAAATAAAAGAATAATGTATGAAGCTTGAGTAAATTCGCATTTAATATGTGGCACAGAACAGTTCTGTATGGCTTTACAACTACTAATAATTTAAACAGTATTTAAAAAATCCAGAATAGAATAGTCAAATAAATATTCGGATCAATTTTTATAGACATTCAAAATAATATTAAATTAAAAGTAAACCCCCTTAAGCTAAAGGGAATGAAGAAACGCCTAAAAAGCCGTACAAACAAAAACGGCACCCATATTTTCAATCTATGTAAAAAAAAAAAAAAAAATATTAAAAAACAAAGATGTTATTTGCCAATTTTTTAAACATGAAAGAAATCTATAAACTAAAAAAAATGGAGAAAATAGCGGATATGTGACAATGTTAAGGGGTCATTCGTTAATCGTGTTTTGTAGTCTGTAATGTTTAGTATTTATTTACTTATTTATTTACATAACGTTTCTAAATTATTTCAGTTCCGCAAATTTTAATGCAAATAATCAAACCCCACACACAGACAATTGCTTCGTGAAGGAGTCTGTGAACTCCTCATGAAATTAATAATTAGCGGACCATGTAATTGAATCGCAGCCTATAACTGATTCCAAATTGCAAAATGGTCGATGGTTGTTGGTTGGTTGATTACAGTTTTGTAGTCTGGGTGGAGCCCAAACAAATTGTCGTATGGAATGGCATTTGCCCCATCACTTGAAAGCCTTGGACGTTTGTCAAGCTCAAATTCGCTGTAAAATCGTTCAATTATATCACACGAAATTACATTTTTTCGAATTTATCAATCGAATGCTCACCATTTTAAATGTGGAATCCTGCATAATTTAGGAATTACAACCAAGCATACAACGTGCGGTTAGTTTGTGTCAGAGGTTGTAGCCTCTTTGTTTTTTATCCTCACACTTGTTGTAAAAGAGGACTTGTTTATGGCGAAGCTTAACGACTTTTTAACGAAATGCCTTTAACAATACCTAAGTATTGGATGCATGCTATTGTAGCTGTTAGTATTCACCTTTGTATTGTTACAAATCATTGTTTTTTTTTTTTGGTTGTCTTTCTGTTTTTGGATAAACTGGCTGTGCCGTTTTTCTGGGCCTTCTCAGTGTCAGGTCCAGAAAAAAACGGTTGAGTCTTATACTTTGGAGTGTCCTGTAACTGGTGAAGGGTCCAGTATTGCTTGGCTGCTTGACCCACCATTTTCTTGTGCTATTGACCACTGTATTTGTGATTATGTGTAAAGGAATGATGTTGTTTGCCGACAATACAAGTTAAGTGTTACCCTAACGCCTCCCTGTATAATTTCCTACATTTGCTGTGCAAGGTAGCAACATTAACCCCTCAAATGGCAGAAGACCTGGCATGATCCACGGACCTCAACATTAAAGGGACGTTGGACATTGGACGTACCAACCACTCTACTACTTTCTCTGTCAGTTATCAAGTTTTTTTTTAATGCCAAATTATGATCATCACGTTTTAAGATTTTTAAGATTTTTTGTTAATGTAAGATTTATTCTCAAATGGAAGAAACCCAAACGGGCATAACCAGATGCTACTTACAATGATCCAAAAATAAAACTCAGGGTTAGGAGAAATACATAAAAGTAACATTAAAAGCAGCTACAAACGAGATTAAAACATTTTAATCACAAAAAGCGAAAGAAAAAAAGAACAAACAATTTTTTCCCTTACTCTTTTTCTAAATAAAACCTAGATTACGTCTGCCAAAACAGGCCAACAAAAGGCACCTACGACCTGAAGATTTTTTTTTAAACATGCATCAACGGATGGTAATGATTACCTTGTTGACACAGTGGATTACCTTACGTTAGGGACGAGACTGAGTCACAAGTTACCTTTACGCCATTTTGGTCCAGGTTTAATGATTTTTCGGTGTTGACTGCTCGCCTGCCAACTGGTACAGCTTAAGGTATGGTAGTGAATTCTGAATAAATGTTCCTAAATAAATAAGCTAAATGGGGGAAGAAAAGATTCTAATGAAGTTAGCCGAAAATGGTTCACATGTGAATGCTTGGGGTTGATGATTGGAAAGCCTGCAGAAAAGGCTTCACTTAGTTACTACCCCTAAGTTGGTCGTTTAGGGCAGGTAACAATTGGCATGAGCATATGGGATACATCAAGTATTGTTACATGAATAGGAACATTAAATACATCAGATTTAGACAATCAGCTGTAGTAACAGACATTATTAAAGGCCAAAGATTATAATATGGTTCTTGCAGGGAAAGGAAGAACGGAGTAGTTCCAGCCGAGTGTCGCCAGGAGGCAGAAGGAGTACCGGAACGGCACCGACGTACCGGGACCAATGACCAAAGGGCGGGAGCCTCTCTTGGCAGCTCCAACCGACGTGTCGATGCGAGGCCCCGGAACCAATCATGCTGCATGCGACGAACCCTGTCGATACAAACACTGCAAGAACCCCCAAGAATAACATCCTTCAACCTAAACTTGAACACCACAAGTACCGAGGAAAGCACAACATCCCAAGGCAACGCATTCCAAGGGAGAACTACTCAGTTTGAAAAGCAGAACTTTAAACTTTTAACTGTAAAAAAAGACAGGCTATCGGGGAAAAAAACAGAAAGAATTCAGTTAATAGATTACATTCACGTCATTTGCATAAAAATGCTAGGAAGAATGCAAAGTAGTGGTTACACTAGAGATGGGAATCCTATATTTGAATCCTCAAATCTCCGCATCATAACAAAGCTGTTTATATAAAACGACTGCGGACAGCAGACGACGTGTTTATAACACAGCACTAGCAATAACATGACCACGTCTAATGCATTCTACATTCCTCGTTGTTGGTAACTTGAACCCTCAACCCTTGTGTAGTATGAATGAATAGCACTACTCTCCAACGCAATTCACTGCAGCTGCCGCTCCATTATGAAATTAAAACTGCAGCTAAAAATTGGATCTAAAAGTTCTGAGAGTTTTAGAATTATTTAAATCACATCCAAGGTAACAACTTTTGACCTACAATTGTAATGGTTTCTACTTTAAAATTAAAGACTGCTTTTACCATGCTTCTACTTTTAAATTAGTGATGGTAAATTAGTGACAGTGATGTGCGTTTGAATATTTTCGTCCGGGTGGTGAAAGTAGAGTTCGTACACCAATATCAGTATGGTCAACCTACTAAATCTTTCGATTATTCTTAAAAACTTTGGTTACTGGTGATTACTTGGCTTGCAGGCAAACGATTTATTATTAATATTTTTTATCTAGGAAAGATACTTCGTACTGCACTTGTTGACAGCTCTGTTGTTGGCAGCTGCAGTCCAACTAGCGGTGGCTAACGTGCCAGCGTTCCTTAGCAAGGAATGTAGAAAAGAAAGAAGCTGCAAATAATGAATCTGAAACAAAATGTAGGAGCAAACGAAAGCCTGTTAAAATAAATATGATGCATTGCTATGGCCTACTTGAAAAAAGCTAAAATATGAGAAAAGCCAGCAAAGTAACAATAATTCACACCAGCAAAAGGCAAAAATGCCGTAACTTAGCCGAGTCACGCACCCACATTTATTTTATATAAATTTAAAATAAATTTCTACTCGTCCCGTCCACAATAGGCCACAATAGGCACAATATGTATCTTAATAATAAAAAAAGGAAACAGGTGCACTGTGAAATTTATTTAAAGTTCAGATTTATCACAGGTCGTCTGTTTTTGTCTTTCGAACCCCGATGCAGTTCATTAAGTTAACATTTTCTAAATAATAAACAGAAAGTACCAACGAAAAAATGTCTATGGAGGGAATGGTGGTCTGGAGAAACATTATCTGAAATATTTCTAAAAAAAAATTTAGTAAATATTTAGGACTTTTCAACACCAAAACATACAATCTATATATATAATACGCTTACGTTGGGCAAGCAAATTAATCATTATGCACTATAATGAATGTCAAACAAACGGGTGTGGCCTGTAACAATCAGTAACAATCGAAATATTGCTTTAATAATGCTACCTCTTAGAGCAGACTTGAAGAGTTTCAAAGTTGGTTCAGTAACAATCACTGCATGCACGACCGTTGTTGGGTTTATTGCGCTTGGTATCAGAACGGAGAAACGGGCAATTGAGCGTCCTCCATTGAAAAAAGACATTCACTTCCATAAAAAAACAAATCAGCAGGGGTTAAAATAGAGGGGGAGCAGGGATGGAGATATTCAGACCACTGAATAGGGAAATCCGGGAAGGGGTCAGGGGAGGCGGTGCGGGACGAGAAAAGGGTTACGGGGGGGGGGGGGGGAATGGCACCATACAATTGGGTACGCCGCAGGAGCGTTCGGAGGAGGAAGCAGGGTGCAGTCGGCACCCTTTTCATTCCATACTGCCCACTACAGTATTTCGCTCAGGTATTCGGGAACCGGCTAGACCGGCGTATGTTATGCCGGGGGTACAGCTAGTACCAATACTATTGTACTTACCAACGACGCATGGTGGTATCGTTTTCAAGTCAATCCAGTTGTATTTACTACCATAATTACAGGACAGTTTAGATAAATCTCCTACAGGTTTTCCTTGAAAATGAGCATCAGGACTTTGACATCGGTACAGAGCTACGGACTTATCCGTTCCACGTGTGACTTTGACCAGTCGTATATCAGGTCGGGAAGAAACGTCAGGTTCATCAAGACACCCTGTACAAAATGATGTTATGTGGGTAAATGTTTTAAGAAATCGGTTGAAAATGGTCGGTTTTGTGTATGCATCAATCCACTCAGTCATCAATAAAAACAATTGCAATGTGCATTACTGATTCATTGTGTAATCACCTCTAATTTTTGATTTACGATTTCACTGTAGTTCTTTAAATCCACCCAATTCTAAGAAGAGTGGTGTATGAGAAGCTGCCGTTTCCAAAAAAAAAAAAAAAAGATCGGCATTAGAAAGCAGAGATATCACTAACACAAGAACAGGCCGCTGAGTTACCAGCTCCCTTTAACATTGCCCTCTTGTTTAAAATTTGGTTGATGTCTTCACCCTTCTTAAATATTAATTATAGCGAACAAAACTCAAGGAGATTTCAAATTCCGTAACCTATGCTCAATATAATGCGTAGCTAAGCTTGTCTACTTTATTTTCTGAGTGTTGCGGAAGTTGCCGATAAGACGGCTTTTGACTAAATCTTCATCTTCGGGAGATTCAGAAACGTGAAATTCCTTTCAATTGAATTGCCTAGTATCCAGTAACCTTTAACTGTTGCGGAAGTTATAAATTCACGCCGAGTGCCTGTATGAAGTCACATTTCACATTACTGTAATCGATGCATAACTAATCGACATAACGATGCTATACTCTCACCCGCTCTCTCATCATGTTATTAGGTACAGAAAATCACTGTCTCACCCTTTCCGTCATTAATTAAATGTTACTACTTCTTAGTACTGCACTGTTGAAACATGTTGGTTGAACAGTCTACTTTAAATCCTGTGGCTCAGCTAAAGACGTTTTCGTCACACCTCATGTTGTCGCACAACTTTAAAGGCTGGGTGCCACCAAACGAAAGTTTGGATCATCAAATGCTGTAGAGCGCTATTGTAGTTCTCTCTAGCACTTGCTCGCAGCAAACAGAGGAATGCACAAAGAAATATCTTTAAACGCTACAAACAAGCCACGTTCCTTCTGAATTATTGAGGAAAAATTTGGTACGCCCTCGTGCACCTGGGAGCAAGCTATTAGGTTAACGATACTAATGTCACTAGATGGCGCCACGGAAAGATATAAAGAAAATCTCCTGGCGCCATCTAGTGACACGAATATCGTTAACGACACTAATATCGTTAACCTTTACAGCTTGTTTCCAGGTGCACGAGGGCGTACCAAATTTTTACTCAATAATTAAGGTGTCACGTGGCTTGTTTGTAGCGTTCAAAGTTTTGCTTTGTGCATTCCTTTGCTTGCTACAAGAAAACTCGATAGGGCTAAATGCTGCAATGTTAATTTGGTGGCAACCCGCCTTTAAATGCAGAAGTACCGCACACCAAAATGCAAAAAGCCCAAACTAAGCAAGTAATGCTCTAGATTTTTTAAGGAGCGTTAACAAATATAGTAAATGAATTTTTTAAATAAATTTCTATTCTCTCCACCTACAGTAGGCCCAGTACCTGTTGCCGAGTACATAGGTTTGTGCGGTGCACGTGTTTCTAGAAACTTATAAATAAGTGGAACCACACAATCGTTTTAGAATCGGTTGGCGCTAATGACCAAGTTGTCGACGCGCCATTAAGCCTCAAGGCCCCCCCCCCCCCGTTTTAGAACAAGAAGATTCAATTTTCGGTCAAAAGTTTAAACCAGCGCTCACATTTTATACAAGACTACAGACCATGGTTAGTGCCTTCCAACCTCTAACTTTCGTTCTTGTTTACATAAAACATTCTTGGTAAATGCTTTCACAGTAATTCGTCTTGCGACGGTCATGCTAGTACTATAGCTATTGTTATGTTTATGTAATTCTATACAGTTTTATAGTATGTAAAATATAAGCTACTGACTACTTACACCACAATTCGCAGACGAACACTGGAGTGGGCTTGCACTTATCGCCACTTTCAATTGTAGACTCCCATTGGTCTCTCTCAAGTATAAGGCAGTGTTTTTTGTCTTGAAAGAAATAATAACGAAAATAATCAATACTGGATTAATCATCCACATCTTTATTTCAGTTGCAAAAAAATCCTGTTTGCTGTTCCATGAAAAAGGCGAAGAATAAAAACGCTTAATTCATATTCCTCTTAGCTAGGGTACGGAAATGCTTTTGACCCAATGACGTACCCGAATGTTCGAGAAATCATGGGATCATGGTGAAAGCGTACCAACTCTACTACGTGATTAAAGGTAAATCATGCCTACAGTATTATTATTATTATTCATACTGCAAGCAAAGTTTGCTTAACTACAATGCCGTTCGTATTTTGTTCGTAGCTCCTGTAATTATGAAGCTATTTCAATCCTGCTTTCTGTATGAGGTTTATTTTGTCAGCCCACACAACTTTGTAATTGACTTTTATGTCTTATCGCTTAGGGTTCCAAAAATAAAAATTGAATGACCTTGATAGGGTGATTCATGGTCATTCCGAATGATGCCATGGGACTCGCCACATGCGTCATATTTCAGCAGATGAGCCTTACCTTCTTACGACCATTCCATCTTGAGGTGTTTGCTGTGACCAGACTTTTTGACCACCCTGTATGGTTTTACATAATACTAGCTAAAACAACTTTAACAGGTCGAAGTCCCAAGGCCAGTGGTACCAGGAACACTACGTAGGGCTTTAGATATTAGGTTAGGCTCGTGTTGGGGTTGTCAGGTGCTAAGCTGGTCTGATGCTTCGAAGGTGATTTGACATCCACGAAGCATATTTTGAATATTTCATTAATATGTCCAAACCCCAATTTTTTTTCTCAAAATCAGTGGCAATTTTCACGTATAATTTCGACCCAGGGGAAGCTGAATGGATAGTTAAAACTAGTCTGGTGCTGAGGAGCGCTACAATATAAAAATAATGTTATATACTTGAATTGTAAGCATTTAACGGCTGCTGTTAATATGACGTCACAGATGCTCTCCTAACTGAAGGAACAGAGTGTTAACTATAGCTATAGCTGGACAGCGTCTGCGACATCAAATTTCTCCACATCACGTACACCTGAAATAAATTGTTCACTCAAAGATGCGTGTATTAGTTCTTAATGTTGAAATATATACAACAAGATTGATCAAACAGAAAAACAAAAATATGCGCATATACACGTTAAAAATCAGTGTTACTATTCATCTGTGTTCCCGGACAAATATTTTAACATCCTTCAGCTGTCTCCTGAAGTACAAGGTAGAGGGCGCAGTCAATGTTGCAGTCGGGAGAAAGTTCCACACGCCAGCAACTCGTTTGACGAAAAAGCTCAATCTGCAATCGGTTTTGCTAACATTAACAACCAACTTCCACGGATGCCTCCTAATACATCATTGTGTAAAAGTAAACAAACGTGTGAGTTGATTTCCAGTTGATCTTTAAGGAGGAAAACGTTAAACACAAATCTGTCTTTACGCTACTTAGCTCCTATGATTCCAGACCAGTAATTTTCAGCCTGTAATTCTCTGTGTCTGTGTACGATAAGCGATACAGTCCCGGTGGATACTTCGTAACACGACGCTGAACCGATTTCATGTCAATATCACCGAGAGTCACCAGATATCATGTCAAGTTCAAGTCACCAGATATCGTTTTGACCAACAAATGGAGACAAGCTGAAAATCTATAGACATACATAATCAGTAGCTAACACAAACGATCCGGATACCATCACTCCTCCGTTGATCCCAGCTCTTATTCAGTGTTGCGATCCCGTCGTGACGTTTTGTTGTAAGAGGAATGAGCTCTTCAAAACCTGTGATAATGTACGAACTGATGGACATTGTTTAGGTTCTGATCCACCATATGACGGGAAAGAGAAACACTTTGCTAATTTGTGCATTACAAAATTGCGTCCGACTTCTAATGAACTTTGAATTATAGATTAACGGCAAGAAATATCAATTGGGTAAGTAGGTTTGCGTGTAGAGATGAAAAATGAAGGACATATTTAGGTTCTGACCGAGCATGTGTCGGAAACAGAGAGCCACTCTGATAATTTGTGTGCTACAAAATTGCGTCCGCCTTATAAGATACTACAAATTACAGATTCATGGCAAGAATGATCAGTCGGGTAAGTAGGTTTGTGTGTAGAAATGAGAATTGAAGGACATTATTTTGGGTTCTGACTCCACATATGACGGGAAAAGTAAACAACTGTGCTAATGTGTGTACTTCAAAATTGCTTCCGCCTTACAATGGTTGGTGCTAATGACCAAGCTGTCGACGCGCCATTAAGCCTCATCTCTCCCCCCCCCCCTTACAATGAACTTTGAGATTAGTCGGGTAAGTAGGTTTTGTGTAGGGATGAGAAGTAAAGGACATATTCAGGTTCTGACCGAGCTGTGTCGGGAGCAGAATGGCGCTCTGCTAATTTTTGAACAACTTGAAAGTCATTTTGAATTACAGATTCATGGCAAGGAAGGCCGATAGCCATGTTGTTCTTTGCATGTAGGTCTGAGGAGGCGCCTGTGCAATTTCGAGGGTAAAACTAACAGTCGAATTTTCATTTTAAATATACTGGCTGCAATTTAAAAGCTCGTTATATTCGCGTGGTTAATAAAACGTACAAATTACGTACAAGGGTACAAAAAAACGGTCATTCGTCAAAAGTCTATTTGCATTATTTCGTTAACTTACCAGAGAGTGGGCTGATGATTTTTTGTTGAGTTGACACACTGCTCAAACGATTAAAAGTCAATTGCAAAAACGCCCGCTTCCATCTATAATCCATATACAGAGCGTACGCTCCTTTATCATGGCAGGACTTAGTAGCTTGTTCGTAGGACAATCCTTCTTCATGTACGAACAAAAAACAGGCTCCGAAAAACTCGACGCAGCCATCAGGATATACCCGATCTTTAGCTGTAATTGAACAAAAAATACAACCGTAGTAAAATCATTGTTCTCCTGATTCGTAGAATTTCGGGATGAGATTAAACGCAAGTAAGCAACAAGGTTTATTGTCAGGTTAGGTCATAACAGTAAAGTACTTCGATGAAGAAATGACCGTACAACTTTGGTGAGCTTGGGATTGCAGAGGTGTGTCTACGTCATTAGAAACGGATGATGTGCTCGCGTGCAAGTTTCTATTCCCACTTTTACGAAAATAAGACACCTACAAAGATGAGAATGATGCCAAATTAAAGATAACTCAATTATGTTTCAAATACCCCTATTTTCATCGCTGCAACTTGATTGGTTGACCATCAGGTACGCGAAAACTGCTCAGAATGGATTGACGATGCCATAGTTTGGTAACATTTACCGTACAGGCACAGGTATATATTAATAAAAAAGAAACATATCTGAAAAAAAATGTAAAAAAACCTATATAAAAAACCTTTATAGAAAAACCTATATAAAAAACCTGCATATAAAAACCTATAGGTATAAAATACTATGTATGACGCGTATTACGTAGTCGTTAGACATACATATGGATCTAAAAATTGATTGATTTTCAATTTACTTTACGCCCGAAAAAAAAGTCGTGAAACTTTGCGTGTCAGCACTCGGCTTTACACGGATTGAGTGAGCAGAGAGAGGACGGTTCCCATGTACAGTTTGGTCCACACAAAAAACTGTGTGGTCCACAAAAAAAACAAAAAAACAATGCGAATTATCGGTCACCAAGTAGGGAAAAAACATCAATTTACCAGTGGCACCAAGTGTGAAATTGGTTTTTATTGCTTAAACGAAATTATTACGTACCACTCTAGAGCAATAAAAAATTGTGAAAACAGACATCAAAAAGCATGCGGAGTGCCCTTCGGTATAATGAGAAACTAGCCATTTCGTTCGCTTTGATGAGAACCTGAAATTGTCGGCTTCCATTACACTACATCGCACTCCGCATGTAATGAGCAAGCACGTTAAAGCTTTCATGTAATGACAAATACACATGCATACTCCGGAGCCAATGAAAAATGTGAAAACGGGCATAAATAGCAAGTGAAGTGCCCTTCGGCATATTGAGTAACTAGGCATTTTGTTTGCTTCGCTCTTTTTTTGGCGTCGACCCTTGTTTTGTATAGTTTATTCGATTACCA
>JAHWFP010251214.1:16767-32641 GCA_023313725.1 Lithobius niger
GATGATGTGATATTCTGGTAATCGAATAAACTATACAAAACAAGGGTTGACGCCAAAAAAAGAGCGAAGTGAACGAAATGCCTAGTTTCTCATTAGGCCGAAGGGCACTTCATTTGCTTTTTCATGTCCGTTTTCAAATTTTTCATTTGCTCTGGAGTATGCATGAGTATTTTTCATTACATCAACACTTTAACGTGTTCATTACATGCAGAGTGCGATGTCGTGTAATGGAACCCGACAATTTCAGGTTCTCATCAAAGCGAACGAAATGGCTAGTTTCTCATTATACCGAAGGGCACTCCGCATGCTTTTTGATGTCTGTTTTCACAATTTTTTATTGTTCTGGAGTGGTACGTGTTTGTATTTGTCATTACACTAAAGCTTTAACGTGCTCATTACACGCGTAGTATAATGTCGCGTAATAATTTCGTTTAAGCAATAAAAACCAATTTCACCTCTGGTGCTACTGGTAAATTGATGTTTTTTTTCCCTATACTTGGTGACCGATAATTTGCATTGTTTTCAGGAAGAAAATTTTTTTTCCTGATTTTGGCTTCATTTAGTGGTCTCTGAGATATACAAAATGAGATAATGTAAAAAGCTGTATTTCAAACTAGTAAAAAATCATTTTTGCGGAAATAGCGATATTCCCATTGAATTATGATGTTAAACTTAAGACCCAGGTGGGCACCTCCAAAATTATTAAATAAATACAGATGCAAACCTATTTACGTTACGTTTTGGACTTATATGTCAGACAGGCTGAGCGGATTGAGATTGAGGCTTAATGACGCGTCGACAGGTAGGTCATTAGCTGCCTGAGCGGGGAATCGAACCTGCGACCTTTGAAACCAAAGGCTGAGGTTCTACCGGCCTTCAGTGTGGCTCAGGCATCGTGGGTTCGATTCCCCACTCAGGCAGTCTGACGCGTAAGTCCAAAAGGCCACATAAATAGGTTTGCATCTGTATTCACTTAATTTTTGTTGAGACTTCGGCTTTCCGTTTTTAATCTAAAAAAAATATATATATTTTTTTTCCTTTCGGGACAGTGATTAGGCGGTCGAAGACCAACTGTTCCACACTATTACGATTTAAAAAAAAATTCTTTGGTCCATCGTAACTAAAGTAAAGGTGCCAGTCAACAAGCAGAGTATATATTTTATCCAAATGCAACTATTACAGTTGTATGTAACTATTTATTTACCATCTTTGAGAACACGGTAATGAGCATATTGCCACGGTTTTCCTTGTTCAATTCCTAAAAAAAAAATATAAATAAATTTCATTACAAAAGCAGGCGATATCTGATATCAATTCGTTGGGTAGAGTGCTCGGGTGCAAAATGTTGAACTTTAGCCGTTGAAGTCCAAGAAATTTTAACAGTAATTGAATTCTGGAAGCGGCTTATTGGTGTGGACCCATAATCCGCTTCCAGAATTCAATTTTCCAAGCATTCAACCGACTACCCCTCTAGTATTTAACAGTAATTCTTCAGTCAAAACACAAACATAATCACAAAACCATCACACATATTTAACGAAATAAAAAGAAACGAAATTCACGGCGGTATCAATTTACACAATACGTGCCCAAACTAACCGAAAACTGAACCTTTAGATCTCGAAATGGACCATTTTACCATTGCACCGACAACTTAATAAATAAATAAACAAAATTCATGGATATACATACCATCGTGAGTGAAATAGATTGGGTTATGGTCTCTCCCAATTCGCCGCTCTCTTAAGGGGTCAGCCTAGTATTTTGTACGCAAATTAATTGAACCCGTACGAAAATGACGTCACACAAATGTGCCGTAATTTGGCTTGCTGCCCTTTCCCCTCACTCACTGTCACAACCTTTGTAACCCCCTCCCCCTAGAAAGACTTTTTACAAATGTTTAACCCTCCTCCCTTTTCGTTACAGATGAAGAGGGGATTAAGTTGGCAGAACCTGGCATTTTTTTCGTGAAAATTTCGAAAAATTAGTCGGAATTTATCCTAATTTCTGATTAAATTTCTTGCTCTTTATTCCGATATTTTGGTAATTATTCCAATGTATGTGTGACTTTATAAATGTACTGACCATTGGCTTTCTTTTCAGAAACTGGTACTCCGTGGATCTCTCTTGAGTAACATCGGATTGTGTACGATTCCATGTCTCCTTAAATCATGGAGGGCACACAAAACCATACGTGTAACTGGTGACGCCCTCCAGACGCCTCTGTGAATTAAATTTAGGCCCCTAACGTGTCCGTATAGAGTGGTTCTACGGAACGAAACATATCCCAATCTATTTCACTCGTGGTAATATCCATTTCACCTATGTCTGAAAAGTCTACATGTAATGGGACTGTAAGGTTGTCAGTTATGTAAAACGTAGCCCTGTACCAGATTTTTGTCAGGAGTGATACCTGAAGGTGTTAAATTTCCGCCAAAGGCTAAGATTTTTCGAGTTTTCCGAACGCTACATTCCCGAACACTAAGCTGTGTCTATTTATCGTAGTCCAAAATAAAAAGTTGGTTAATTATTCATGGGCAAAAGGTCTTTTCCGTCCATTTGACCAGTGGTCTGTCGAGTTCACGTAGAGTACTGTCCTAGAAGACAATCATGGCATTTAACCATACTTTTGTTGAAGAATTATTTCTTTGTTTTCTACCAAAATCAAAAGATTTTCCAAAATTGTCAGAATAAGTCTATTTGCCGCTGTAACAAAAAATAAAAGAAAAATTAGATAAATTTATGGTTCTTATTCGTCGATTTGACCTGTGGTCTGAGGAGGCCCTGCGTATAAGGGACGCCAGTCAAGCCTCCTTGCTAAGTCATGTTGTGATTAATTTCATTTGGGGTTCACCTTCATAGGAATATTTTCATAAGAATATCTGGTTCCATGCGAATATTTTGGAATGGACTGTGAGGAAGATGTTACAAAATGGAATAATGGCCCAAAAGTGGATAATAATTATGTAGCGTACAGCCTAGAGTTACCAATACACAAGAATACTGTTAACCTAAAGGATGAACATAGTAGAATATACATATAATAACTACTTTGATATCCATTACACCAAATTATCCATATAGACGACTGCAAAGATAGATACCGTTCGAGCGTCTTATCACTAAAGATGAGTAGCAGTGATTGTGTGGGCGTATTTGTACATACACTCCTAGAACACCCACACATTTAAATCGCCCACAAATATTCAAAATTCTATATCAATTCAGAATTCTCGGAAAACCGAAAGACGTTTTCTAATAAATAATTATAATAATAATAATAATACAGGTTTAACCACGTTAAGGGTTTGGAGCTGGAAGGGGGAACCCACTAACACCAGTCCATAAAAGGCAAGGTAAGTATAAAATAGAACAGAGTCAACGGACAAGTGTAGCAACTAATTCTGGCCACTTTAAAAATGTCCTAAGGTAAATCTTATTTAATAAAAATTTGAATCCGTCAACTGAACTCGCCTCAACAACCTCACTCGGTAAAGCATTCCATGCGCGGATAACCCTAATGCAAAAGAAATTTTTTCGGCATTCGAGCTTGGACGCCTGTGAAGCAAGTTTAAAAGAATGTCCACGGGTGATCGTACAAGGACTGGGATCGAAAAATGGTAGGTCGACGGCCAGGAAACCACGTAAAATCTTAAACGTTAGGATTAAGTCAGCAATGAATCTACGAAGTTCAAGGGATGCCAACCTTTCACAGTAGGACAAGTCCCGCAAACCGGAGAGCCGTTTTGTGAATTTTCGTTGGACAGATTCAAGTCTGTGAATATCACCCAGTAACGATGGAGACCACACCGGGCTGGCATACTCTCGATGGGGCGAACAAACACTTTAAAGGCCCATACCTTAGTTTGTACATTTTCGGAAGTGAAGCAGCGATCTACAATAGCCAACCTACGAAAGGCCTTTGCTGAAATTCAAAGGCAATGCCTAGAGGCTTTAAGGTTTGAAGTAAGGCAGATCCCTAGATCATTCACCTCAGAAACCATGGGCAAAGGCTGGTGATTTAGAAAATATAGAATGGTGCCCTCCAGATTGCCGATATGAAAAGAGTGACACTTTTTGACGGACAATGGCAATTGCCATCTAACACTCCAGTCCGATACCAAAGAAACCAAAATATCCCAAAAATCCCAAAAAAACTGGTGGCAGTGTGTCTCCCGTCTCATGTTATTGGATGAGAGTCAGATGTTATTGTCTGTAGAACCATAGCATTTCCCCCGAATTTACACGCAGGTTGTTGTCACAGCTACAGCTCTTCAGTAAAGCCTACTAGTCCTTGAGTGACAAACAAGATGGCAATAAATTGTGGGCTGTAAAAGGCACGTCCAGTAATGGCACTCGCTTGTCACCATAGTCGCATAGAAGAGGTGATGTTAGCCTGTTTGCGTGTTGGTCACACCAACTTATTCATTGCTTCCTCTTGAGGGGGGGGGTTATCCCTCCGAATGTAATTGGGGTCGACGATCAGTTCCGATCCGTCAATTGCTTGTTGATTGCCACCATTTTGATTGTGTTTGTCGCCGTTTCCCCCCTCCGCAAGACATAGCACGTCAATTGAGTGATAAGTCTGTCCTCCTGTCCGGGATTTTAAAATTTTTCTTGGAGGTACAGATACATCATGAGATCTAGATTCGGGGTTTGTTTAACATCTTTGTCATGTGTGGTGCAGTGGCAACCCGGACCAATGCACTGTGACTGAGGTTGGCGCTTATGACCTAGCTGTTGATGCACCATTAAACCTCCATTCATACAACCTACCAGTCTAACCGCTGTTCGGGCCGTTACTCACCCTCCCATTATAATGTATTACCAAAAAGCTGTCCAAAATTACTTATTTCGACTAATCCCATTCATCCAAAGTGTACAATATTCCCACTACTTGCTCATATTCTTCCGCATCTCAAGGCTATAAACTAAAATTATTTATTAAACGTCAAATAATCATAATTGTGTGTTGGACAACGCAACAAATATAGAGAGTTAACATGCAAACTACTGAACAGGTAAGTATCATGCAATAACTGTATCAAGTTAATGACATGCAACAATAATATGAACAAAATACATGCCCAAATGGTAACTGCTTGAAATTAATGAATCAAGTAAGAACACTTCATGCATTATACGATTATTAGTCCAAACAATGAATAAGAAAATAAATTATATACTGTAGCTGCATAACTTAACAATATCATTCCATTATTCAATAACAATCATGCGAAGTGAAACGGTACCCCTAGTCTGTGATCACCAACGGATGTCTGTGATCAAATCTAACAACTGAATTGGTAAAGATCAATTTGACTTTAGGCCTGGCTGCTGCACAACTCTCCAACATTTAATGGATTGTGGTCGATGGACAAGCACCCTGGATGTGATCATCCCTACCGATAGTGTACTTCAATTTTAAGAGGGGCTTTGAGTCAGTTTCACAAATGAAACAAATCATACACAAACCGTACACAAATCATAATCCACAAATATATAATAGAATTCGAAATGCTGGGTATGCAGGCGTCACGACGACTACTTGCTTGAAAATCTTCGGTGTAGTAGAATACAGTTTTTTTTTTGCAATTTACACCGCTTTCTAGGATACATACTTCAGAATAGTATCATCATTACCATGAAGGGATATAGCAAGATAAACCATTCCCACATATCTAAACGGTGCCCGACCCACTGCTTAAAAATACGCCCCTCATTCAAATACCTTGTGAGTTATTTGAATGAGGGGGTGTATGTTTAAACAGTGGCTCGGGAACCGTTTTGAATTTTTTATGAATTTATTCACCCAGACTTTCCTTGTTTTTGTTTTTTTTTAATTTATTCTTGTGTAACCAATAGTCGGCTAGTGGATTGCCTTGTGGTTTTATAATTTTTTTTTGCATTTAACAGTACAACATACCGTAATCTTGAAACAAACAAATTGTGCCCGCTTTTATGGAGTCGCAAGAGACTTTACTGTACTCGTCATTAATACTTGTAATTTCGGCAGATTGGCATTCTTTTTTTGAATTCACATTTAGGCCTAATGGAAGAAAAATTTCGCATCATTATGAGGTTAATAACATGGCAAATACAATGTTTTTCATTTGTATATTTCAGTAACGTTTTTTTTTTATCTTTTTAAATAACAACTACAGAAACAACTGGAATCCTTTTTTTACAACTTTTTTTTTATAGAATAGTAGGATGACTACACAATTTTCATTAATTCTGCGTAGTGTCATACTCTTCAAGCTGATATTACCCGTATTACTTCATGTGCTAGGGTTAATTTCTTTCACTTCAATCCAAACAAATGTCATGTCTTTTTTTGGCCGCTACAATCTCCATATTCCCATTTTCACTTTCCAGTGAAAATCTTTACTCCTGTGACTTGTCATAAATATCTTGTTATTTTTGGTGACAACTTCACCCCAACTTCAACCTACATATTTAAAGTGTCATCTCCACAGTCTTTTTCTGGCCCCATATCAATCTTTAGTGCTTCACTGACTTTACCATGTCCCTGTGTCTGTCTTCACTGATTTTACTATGTCCGTGTGTCTGTCTTCACTGATTCTACAATGTCCCTGTGTCTGTCTTCACTGATTCTACAATGTCCCTGTGTCTGTCTTCACTTATTTTACTATGTCCCTGTGTCTGTCTTCACTGATTTTACTATGTCCGTGTGTCTACCTTCACTGAGTCTACAATGTCCCTGTGTCTGTCTTCACTGATTCTACAATGTCCCTGTGTCTGTCTTCACCGAATTTACTATGTCCCTGTGTCTGTCTTCACTGATTTTACTATGTCCCTGTGTCTGTCTTCACTGATTTTACTATGTCCCTACGTCTGTCTTCACTGATTTTACTATGTCCCTATGTCTGTCTTCACTGATTTTACTACGTCCCTGTGTTTGTCTTCACTGAACTTACTCGCTCAGATGCAGCTCATTAAATGAAGCCAAGATGGAGATTCAAAGAGTTGGTAACCTCGCAATTTAGCATTTTCAGAAATTTAGAGTAGCCATGTGGTCTAAGAAATAAGCAAGAAAGCCAGAAAACTAAAGCATATCATCAGTATACAAACCATACTGTATGGCATTTTTCACTGTCACAATGAAGTGGAAGTATTAGAGTAATTCCGTAAATTCTTCCAATGTAGAAAGAACAACACATTGCGGAAAGAAAAATTTCCGTGCGTCAGATTTGAATTTCGGTAAGGTCAGTTTGAGAGAATCTCCACGAGAATAAAGTACATTTGATAAAGTAAAGTATTATTTATGCTATGGGTTGTCGAGTTATTTAAGACATTTGGAAGTTTTAATCAAATTGCTTGCGTTTAAATGACAGGAAAGTTATTGGGAGACTTATAAGTCTTCTCACATGGAAGTACAGGAAACAATTTTTTGGGGGTCTGGGTTTTGTCTAGAACAGCATTAGATTAATAAAATTTAAAAGGCTTTTTTGTTCTTCAAAAAAATCTCCTGTAAGGAATAGCGAGATTGTACGTCACCAGTGTTTATACGTACCGGAGCAAAAAGGATAATTACGGTCAAAGTTTCTTATAGTTTGTAGTTGTCGCAAAACGGCAGTTTTTCCTGGATGATGCAGATATCCACCCAACTCATAGCAAAAGCTTCTTGATGCAGAAACACTGAGCGTTTTTGAGTGATTGTAGTATTCGACACGACTGTCTTTTTCAACTTCAATTGCGATAGGACAAAAGTGGTCGCCTACAATAGAAAAAAAATGCTACTGGTATTAACTGAACTGCTCAATAATAAACGGCACAACAATTGATCGCAACAATTGATACAAAATACATTTTACGTCATCCCATTAAGCCTACGATAACTGGGAAGTAATTGAATTGAAAAAGAATTTTAAAAAATAAAACCTTGTTAGTCTGCTATCAGAATAGGTATATCTTATGAGACAGAGCACAAACAACCCTTGCAAGACAGTTAGAAGACTAGTTATTTAGTTTGGTCTGCCTGTTCAAATTGGAGGTGAATGAGGTTTTAGTTTTTTACTTCTTTTTATTTTCAATGACTCTGCAACAGCCCAGGCGTTATGGAATAACTTGAAATACATTTTGTATTTTGGCATAATTTTGTTGTTAATTTCACCAGATGACGAAGAATTATTATCTTTGGAAAGTTATGTTTTTATAGTGTATGTGCGCAGTTTGACATTTTAATGACTCAAACTGAACAGGTATTACTCATTTTCTTCCCCACTTGACAAGCTACGGATTAGTTTCAAATATTATAGCAAGGATTTGTCTAAAATTCAGGCCCTTGCAAACAATGCAATCTAGCATCTGCACTTAGGCAATAAATAAAATTAAAAATTAAAAAAAAATCATTAAATCAGATTTAAAATGCCTGCTCTTCGTCATTTACCTAGTACTATGTTTAATTATTTACTCATTTAACTAATTCATCAACATGTGTTGAATTTATGTAAACGGAAATATACATTTTTGTATTTTTGTTTGGAAATTGTCAATATTGCATTGTATCTTTTGTAAGTTATGTTACATTGTCCGGATGTAAGTCACGTGCTCGAACATAGCTTCGGGATACATTTTGTACTAAATAATTATTATTATTATTATTATTATTATCGTTACTTCTACACAATTATTAATTTACAGACACATACAGACTTCATAGGTCTCGTGTTCTGGCCTGTATCGTATATTGCAAATGTAATTTGTGTGAATAAAATTATTATTATTATAAAAAAATTATTATTATTATTATTATTATTATTATTATTAAAAATATAGCAACTAAGAAAAATTAACAGTAAAACCAATTATTGTTATTAATTAAACAATTCCTTGCATTGTCGACTATAGTCACCAAGCAAAAATAAAATCATTGAAAAATAAGCGATGAAACAAGGTTCATTTCTGAAGGTTTCCTGATTATCCGAGCACTGTGAGTGAAGCATAGCGCATTGGGTAACATCGTGGAACATAAAGCAGTAGGAGGCGAGATTGGCCTGAGGAGCCTATTTAAAACTCGTAAATAATAATAAAAACATAACATGTCTGCAAAAAGGCTTGGTCCTAACAAAGTTGAGCAAACGACGTTTACGAATCCTGGTACAATAGACATTACCATGGCAAGGATGTATCCCCCATTGCGCTGTAGCTATACGTGCTAACTTCTGAGCAACTACATATCATTGCATAAATTAATCTTCAACAAATCTTACCGCTCAGTTCACAAAGGATATTGGCTGTCTGACCACGATCGTTGCATATTTTAGATTTCGGTACGTCCATGTTTTTACTAAGTACCAAGCAAGTATTGTTCGGAACGACAGAATCAGTATTGATATTCCAGTCCGTGTACCATCCGACTTGATCTTCTAAAACGAATTTTTTGCCAGAACCGTATTGGTTAGAACCACCTGCGTAAGAAAGAAAACACACAAATTGTAATTAGTTAATGCAAAACAAGTTTGTAGTGAAGAAAAATGCGAAGTTTAATTGAGAATCTGAATTCACAAAATACATTCAACGTGATGCCGTGTGTTTTTAGGATGATTTTCATTTCAGCACTGTTATTGGTCTGGGGGGGGGGGGATTGAGGCTTAATGGCGCGTCGACAACTTGGTCATTAGCGCCAACCTCAGTCACAGTGCAGTGGTCCGGGTTGCCACTGCACCACACATTACAGAGATGTTATTCAAACCCCTAATCTAAATCTTGTCATACATCTGTACCTCCTGCAAAAATTGAAAAACACCGGACAGGAGGACAGACTTATCGCCCAACTGACGCGCTATTGGTCTGTTCATGCTTATATGGACGACTATATGTTTAAGTCGTCAGCTAAGCCGGACATGCTCTAACGCTGCGTAAACCATTTGTAACCTGAAATCCAAAGCTCCTTCTCAGTATGCGCTTGGAGAACTTTGAATTTAGAAATAAAGAGAGAAATAAAACTGCAGCTGCTTACTTATTAGTAGTACGAAAAAAGTACAGAAAAAAAGAAAGATAGAAAAAAAAGACCATCGATAGGTAAAAAAGTAGCAAAATATTTTACTAAACTTTGCTAAAATCGATAAATGTATTATTGGGAAAAAGGCATTTCACACCAATAATGTACGTGATTATTTAATTTCTTTCTACAGGGCCAACTTGCTTTTAGTTTGGACATCAGGGATACTTTTAACTCAAATTTTGTACATCAGTTTCAATTAGGACTCAAATTTTTGAACTTAGAGACACTTCAGCCTCAAATTTGAGACATTAGGACACTTAATGCACTTAAAGTCGGGACATACGGGATACTTTTGCTCTTAAACTAGGACCTTAGGAAAATTTCTGTCTCGAAATTCTAGACCATTAGGAATTTCGAGAAGTTTTCGACCCCGCAATATCCCTCGATCTACAGACCTGCCTTCTATTAAAATTTTCCATTTTTCTGCCAGATAGAAGTTATTAAATTACTTCTAAGCAGCCTATTTAATGTGTCGTTCCTCCCCACAAAATCTCTGTAATGTGTGGTGCAGTGGCAACCCGGTCCACTGCACTGTGACTGAGGTTGGCGCTAATGACCAAGTTGTCGACGCGTCATTAAGCCTCAATCCCCCCCCACAAAATCTGATCAAACCTTGCAAATCCTCACTCCTTTTCAACGTTTACCAGATTGTTAGTAGGAATAATATTTTTAGGTTGTTGATGCTACAGAAACATGCATTGACAGGTTTTATAACATTATTGTAATTCTAAACCTTAAATTTACAACAATTAACGACACCGATACGTGAAATGCGATGATATTTGAATGGAGGAGATGATGTCAGGTTTCTCATTACATTTGAATCCTGAACTCAGGAATACATCGAATAGTACTATTTTAATTTATTTAGTTTTTATAGCGGAATGTTAGTGTACATTTTTTAATTCTAATAGACAAATACATCAGGCTGTTTTTTAAGTTGAGAAAATATACCCTTATGGTTTTACAACTTTCTTTACTTACCAATCCAAAATTCCTCATCACAACCTTTGATCCAGGACTTGATAAAGTCAGATTCCTCTTTGTTTGTCACTGAAACTAATCTTCCTCCCATGGCGTGGCAATATTCTCTAGCTTCCATTCCAGTATGTTTTCGGTTGTAAAGACGGTACGTCATCTTGGTTGGACCCACTGCACATCCACCATGTTTTGGACAAGTTGGTGAAGCTTTAGAAACAAAGAAGTAAAATCACTTTATACGTTGAAGTATCTTCTACGGGTAGATTATGGAAAATCCAGAGGACATCGGAATGCACTACTTTAATTTTAGACCATTCAACCAGTTTAGGCGTATTCGAAAGGATTAAAATGATTTTATGAAGGGAAAAACTATTAAGTGGTAACAAAGGTCGAACAAATTTGAAAAATAAATGTAGGTCAACAATTAATATGTGTGCAGAAGTATCATGTTGTAATTTGAGATGGCACCTAAATGAAGACACGCCCACAAGTCGTAAATTTAAAATACAGTTCAATTTTGAGTACTAATTGTGGACCTTGTTTACCCATAAAAAAATGCACGTGCGTACGACAGGGTAACATGAAAGATGTAATATACTCAAATTCGAGTGTGATTGCAATACAAACACATGTAAGTAAAACCACGGGAGGAGCAGCTAGTTGCTGCGACAAACCCAGCACCATGTTGGTGAGGAATGTCATGGCCATTTCCATTATAGTGTATTTACCAGCCTATTAAAAACACCCTCCCAGTGTGGCATAACTGGGGAATTCTTAACAGATTCGTAACCCTAGACCTATTAACAGTGATAGTGTAAGCCTCAACATTTTCTGTGTAAAGTTTACCAGTGCTACTAATATTTATGATATGATTGGTGGCATCCTCATGTTTGACAACAGCATATACTTCATTATTCCCCCCCCCCCCCAGTCCAGTATGTAGCGGTCTAGAGGTCTAGTCCATGGGCTGATGTAGGCAATAGGCATGGGCTGTACCTAATCACAGAAACACTTTTCCTTGTCTTAATTTTCCCAGAGGTTAAAGAGTGTATCTGCCAAATTAAAACAAATGGGTATGTTATCAACAGAATTCACCGAAACAGCTGGCATACTGGCCGTGTTCACACCTGCAGAAAAGAGGATTTGGGAAGGGGAGTGGGCGGAACTAATTGGCTGGACGTCATACGTTCTTTACTCTAAATATTGATAGTATAGCCTTGGTACCTTTACGGATTTGTTGATAACTTACACTGAGGAGCTGCAATCGTAGCTTCCGATTTCGTCCATCCCATGACTTCGACTTCGACCATATGTAGGATATGAAATTGGGCTTTGTCCCCCATCTTCTCTTCATTGCAGTCATCTCTTCCTGCTTTGCAATCATTCATAATTTGAATACTAACATATCTGCCTGAAAGGAGTTTCTTACAATTGAAGGAGTTTCTTCCTCCTGCCACTGATTTATCAGAGCCAATGTTTTCAACGCAAATGGAATCATCTTTTGGGCAAAAGCGTTCCTTTGTCTTACCACCAATTTCATGATTGCTAACACGGATAGTGACATCGTGGAAACGCTCTGTAAGAAAAAAAATGACAATTTTGAATTGCCCAAATACAGAAAAGGGGTGGCGGAAGCACTTGTGTTTGGGAGAAGAATGGCTTTTTCACGATAGTGTAAACATTACGCTCATGAAAATAACCAGGAGGAGGATGGTCAGTTTCTGGTTTAAAATATACATTCCACATGCAATTGCGTCGTCTGGTTTCCATCCTATCGTACATTTAAATTTCATGCCAATTTACAACATTCATTTTACCTCGTCGAAAATATTACCATCAGCATGCATTTTTATTGCTTTTTTTATTGTAATTTTGTCGACTTAAAGGTCAATACTTCCCCCCACGGAGTCATGGAGTGGGCATGATTCCTGACATATCCAACCGAATAAAGTTAGTTTTAATAAAATTGATTGGTTGAAAACAGCAAAAATCCTCTACTTGCAGAAATGCAACAACCCGGGAAACGACGTGTTAGATTTCTCCTACAGGAGTTTAATGACATTCTTCGTCAAACAAGGCATGCTCGGGTAAGTCCTACTTTGGAACATTTTAGGTGGTGTTTATGAAGAATCACTATTCCCTTAACCGAGTTTTCTCTCCAAACTTAACCGATCAAAGTTATTACGTAACTCATTCAACAATGAGTATATCTAGACTAAACAAAAGAATAGAATAACAACATAAAACCTAACATTAATTTAGTAAAACAATTATCCGCATTCCAGACGAAAGTCGGCCCACAAAGAAAATAACAGAAAAAGCAATAAATTGTTAGCAATCACCCAACTTGGTAGCTCTACAAACCTAGTTACAAACTAGTTATAATACAGAAAACTTAAAGCTGTTTACCACACATTCGAAAAACCCAGTAAGTGATAAAAAAAAGGTACCTAATAACTTCCTGGAAGTTATAAGTTATATGCCCATTAGTGTGTTTAGTTTGGAAATTACACAGCGCATACTTTTATTTAGTTCCGAGTGGTAAAAAAATAAGAAAATGTTCTTCAAGAGTGATACAAAATGAAACAACAGTTAAACAGGTTTCAGCTGGGTTTTTGTTTGGATGCGTGGTGATTCAATCGCTCTGTTTTAATCCCAACTAATATTTATTGAGGCATAAATATGTGTAATTCGTGCTTTAATAACATTAGCAGCTGTCGCAAAAGTTCACACAAGACACAACTAGCCGCCTACTGTCAGATGGTGGGTGTGATCATAATAACGGAATTTTCCTGTGTCTACATATTCTATCTCGATTCCGAGATGCTCCTAACGCTTCATCCATGTACACGAATTTCTTCATGTGCATAGACGCAAATGCAGAGAAGACAACTGGTTTCTCCCCTGTCGCTTGCCCATAATCCACAATCAATTAGCGATGCAGGAGAGATAGCACAGGCTCAACTTTTCTACGTGAGCCACACTGAAAGACTGCTTCTTACACCCTCCGACTATTACCCAGCTGGTTATTCAACAGAGAGATCTGTAAATAGGTCAGATTGATTGATCATTCTCTCACCTGTTGTCGTGTGATTGTGGACACACCAGCACTGTTTTCTTGATACCTCTGCTCGTATGCGCGTCAAGAAAAACTTATATGGACATAGTGTTGGGTGAACAGGCAAAAATGAGAAATGCCCGGTAAGACAACAATTTTAATTTCGTCTTGCAACGTAATTTAAACAGAAATGATTTAAGCACTGTTACTCAGTTCCAATGTTCTCCTTCAGCAAACATGAGAAATGAAAAAATCGCCCCTACACCTTACAGCAATAAATCTGTCTTAGTTTTCTAACAATCTAATGCTTGGAAGATGTGATAGATTGGTCCAGAAATACGTTATGACGAGCAGGCGCCTTGGAGTATTAACCTCACTTCGTATAATGCTCAAAAACATTGGGCATTCTTAAATAAGTACCCTCAGACAGTGTAGGATCATTTCGGAGTCATTCAACGATCACCTAAACAGTACTTCGAAGAAGACATTTTTTATACCATGAATAATTTAGCTTGTTCATAGTAAGCGTTGTGCTGAATTTTGAAATTGGCAACTATTGGATATCTTCCACCCTATCTTGTTGAAATTAAACAATGGCTCATGGTTGTGGAGTTTGCGCTCCTCATCGCAGTTGAATCGGTTTCCGGGTCAACTCGGTCACGAAGTCATTCAGGTCTAGGTTCGGCTAGGTCACTGGGTCACTGGATGTAAGAACATTATCAGAGATTTTAGGACATACCCAATGACCAAGAGCAAAACTTTCCCAATACAAATAACAAAAAACGTAAGTTGCATTAAAATGACTGTTACGTGAACCTGGGCCTTTTTCATAGCTACATTTTAGGCTTAAAAAAATGAAAATTGGCTCATTGGTTCAATCTCCAGATGAGGGTAAAGAATCCCAACATTAACATTTTTAAAACAGCGAAATAGTTATGACACGACTCCAAATACCGAATATCATTGATGGTGGTAGAACAACAACAATTCTGGGGAAGACTGTAGGATTTCATAGCTTGAGACTTAACATGCAATTTCATGGTGAGGCTTACATAAAGTTTGCTACCAAGGTTCTTGATATAGTTGTCACTGTTGGTATTGGTAGTTTGGATAGGTGTATGTAAATTTTGACACAAAAATTATGCCTCATTTGCTTCACCAGTGAGCCAGGTAACTTGTTCATTCGTGTCAGGAATCAGACCTGGTCATCCAGTTTCGGTTCACTGGCTCATATACTTGGAATAGAGTGACGTGCTCCAACTCCATAATTCACCAACGATTTCTTAGGCTTTCAAATGGCTTACGATAACCTACACATCTGCCTCTCTTAGATCGAATCCTTCCAATATTTCTCAGGGTGGTAGTAATATTTCTGGTTTACGTAACAATAATTTTACAAGTTTCTTAGTCCCAACTAGTTTCCAAAATAATGCCAGAACAATTTATCCTGCCAAATCACAAGTGGACAGTAGTGGCTTTTGACTCCCTTATCCCCTTCCTCTGCCATTCGTGCCTTGCAAACCCTAAAGTGAATGACAAACACTTCCTACCTTCCAGATATAGTCTATGTTGAATGTTAATGGTTTGAACAATGGATTCTTCAAGTAGATCCACTTGCCACCAGGGAAACTTGTCATCAACTGGAATTGAAAAAGAAACATGTGTGCAAGCAAATCATACTGCGCAGTACACGTACACGTACAAAATGTAAAGGCAAATCGTACTTGGCAGTACATGTACATGTACACGTACAAAAGGTAAAGGCAAATCATACTGGGCAGTACACGTGCATCTACTTATACAAA
>JAHWFP010251215.1:0-19107 GCA_023313725.1 Lithobius niger
CTGCTCCTGCATGCACAAAGATTCAACCAGGCCGACCAAGCCTGCCTCCGACTCGGCTGGCTGAGCCCCCCACCCCAAACCTTCAAAAAAGAAGACCTCGACAGATATAAACTAAGCAACACTGACACCAACACAACCCTGAGCTCTACCTCTCGTGTTGCTTTCCTGGTGTTCTGGGGTTCTCTCCGGTGAACACGTCATGTCACCAGCCGTCACTTGAATAGGCTTCTGTCTCATAAGGCTTTCACTGTCACCACAACAGTATCAAATCTTCCTTCGTCCCATCGGGAGATAGCTGTAAGCTAATCATCACATCCACGCGAATATCATGGCAGCAGGTGACGTCACCGTGCCAGCGCGAGCTCATCTGAAGAAAATCATACTAATAATTAGATCCTTCAATTCGCCTTGACCGAAGTGGCCTTGCAGCTCATCTCAAAGGTCTCAAGACAACATGGCAGAGAAACTAGACCCTCATCCAGCTCTTCCCCCGCCATTTTTAAGCTCCAACAAGGAAACTAAGTAGTCCTGACGTTCGTCAGGGCCACTTTGAATCTTTGCTCCGTCTCGTCGAGGAAGCCATTTTTGGAGTTATTTTTGCACCATGAAAGCCCCCGATCCATCATGGAAAGACCGACAACACACCACTGAAACCCGATAATCGAACATGCTGCAGAGACTCATGATGGACTTCACCATCGAGCACCACAGTTTCCTCCGTTTTCTCCAGGGGATGACCCGTGGTGCATAAAGATAATTCAGAGCTGCAAGAAGTGGAACCTTCGCCATCATTCAGGCAAAGCGGCACTTCCCATCAATCAACCTGAACTGGCTTAACACAAGCCCCGACTGTGACGTCCTTCTGTTAGGAAACCCCAAAGCGATGCTATCCTTCTCCTCCAACAATGCTTTGGGCACGACGTTCCTCATGCGCAACGTTGTGTTGCGCCGGCCAACTTCGTCTCGCCCATCACAAGGGCCAAGACTCGCAATGGTTCCAGCACCCTTCTGGGCAAGTCACAGTACGGGTCACATATTTTTCGTCTGGAAATCTTCACCGACCAAAACAAACATCACATTGATGACCAAGACACCTCAAAGGATGTCTCCACCCGGAAGACCACCTTTTCACCCACTGGGTCGTCAGCCAGTCGTCCAACAACGTCGCACCATTCTTTCCCTGAACCATGTGAACCTACGAGCAAGTCCAGCATCCCACTCTCGAAGCAAGCCCCATCATGTGCTTCACTGCAGGGCTACACCACCGGCAGGACAAGCTTCCGAGGCAACACGTTTAACGCGTCTCCTGCTTCCCCGGCACACAACTGACCGTGGCTTCATCCCGAGCCTGCCCTCCTCACATCAGTCGCCTATGTGCAACCATCGAACGCCTTCACCCACGTCGGCTTAACAGCATAATCCACGGCTGCGCTGACACTTGAAGAGGCTTCACCGAAGCTTATCTTGACTTCCTCTCCAATCATGCCCAAGGAGAGCCTTTCGAGATTTCGCAACGATTAGTTGTGCCGTTCCAAGTTTGTCTCCACCAACCCATGAAATCTTGCAATTTCCCACAAGAAGCAACACTGCCCATCATTGAGGAAATAACTGCAACACCTGAAGGAAAAGAAAATCCAAATTATCCCCTTCTCCTGCCTCAACAATCATCGTGGTGGAAACAACTTCATCCATTGAAGAATTTCGCACGTTCGGCAATCAGCATCCAGGGGACCGAAGGATCGCCCATACCCGCCCAGGAAAACCCAGACAATGGAAGGTGCACGACCTTCGACACTACCGCCAGCAATCAACACCAGACAGCCCATCGCTAAATCACACACCATTCACTTCTGGCGAAAATTCGACTGGAAAAGACTCAAGCCCGTGTCTCTTCTTGAAGGCAAGACCTCCAAGTCACGATTGGCTGATCCCCTTAAAGCCCACTGCATTTTGGCCGACAGGGCTAAGATATCCGCTGTTAATCAACAATTAACATGCCGTTTCATCATCAAGGGCCTGTCCCCTCTTCTTTTCTGCAATAAAGAGAGTACTAGCATGGCCGTAGGAAGCGGTACGGCTGTTGTGGCATTTACCGTACCACTTTTCAGCATACAATGCATCTGCTGTTGTCAAACTTTTGAAGTCGCCCTGTAACACGCTAGTGGTTTTTCTTGCCGAGCTTTGACGAGTATAGCATCTGTCCCACTAGCATAAACCATGGATCTTATGTATGTACTACCACATAGTGTGACAGCATACAAGCCATGCATAAGCTGAGCGCTACTCCTATTTTCCCCCACCCGATCGATAAAGCAAGCTTCAGCAAGTAATCCACACCAAAATTTACAGAAACCCCAACACATAAGCCAACTGATTGTAACTTTCACAAAACTAAGTTTTGTAAGTAACTGATAACAGAATATTGCCTCCATACATGGAAGTGTCGGCGGGGGGTTGGAGATGAATGTGGGGGGACGAATAACGTTTTACATGCTACGTACATAAGGGTAAGGTTCTAAAATGACCTCACTTAAAAAAAATGAATCACAAGCAAGGTAAAGGGGAAACAAAACAAACTGGCTGCATTAAAGACTTGTTTTGTTAGGATACAAGATACACTAATCTGAGAAAAAAATAAACTAGTGTATCCACCGACCTCATGTAATTTGGATACACTTACAGCTTATATAAACACTCAAATTTGCCCACTTCCAATCTAAATCTAACACCTAAAGAGGCACTACCACCGATTAAAGATCACGTTTCCATCTAGCGGCAGTGATATTGTTTAACATTACAGCGTTCGTCCAGGTTTTCGAGGACGTATCAAACTTTCATTCAATAATTAAGGAGGCTCGTGGCTTGTTTGTTTCGTTAAAAGAAAAGACATTGTGCATTCCTTCACTTAATCCAAGCAAGGGCTAGATGTTGTCGGATTCGGCAAACTTTCATTCGGTGAGTGCCACTTTAATAGCACACAGTAGCTCCATGGCCGAAATTGGAGGGAAGGGAGCACCAACTACAAAGTCACTGTCGGTCGAGAATATGAACCCCAGTCGGTGGGGCGAACTACAAAAGGCTACAAAAAGATAGTCCTCAAAAGTTCTCACAAGTTCTCAAAACATTGTCTACAGAGACAGATAAGACAGTACCAGAAATTTCTTCAACTTCCGGGGTTCTGCATGGGACCATGCTGGGGGAACTTCACAGGGCTCCCCAAGACCCCATAGCTGATTTGGTTAGGCCGTACAACTTTTAATTTGCTTCCGACGGCCCTGAATACTAGAATCTTTCTCAAACTGGAACGTCAATCATATCTGAACTGGAATCCCCTGTATACAGGCTCGATCCCAGAAAGAATTCTCTGCTCCGGAACACCTTGTCTTCTTCTCACACCAAAGAAGAAGTGAAAACCTTTCAACCTAGGACATTTTTCCGATTCCCAGCTGCAATCACCTCCACATAGGCTCGATCCTATCATTGAAATCCTTTCCGAAACACCTTGTTTTAAAAAAAAAAAAAAAAAAAAGAAAGACTACTTTCATCAATGCATCCTTTCCCTGACTGGCATCACCACCACATTGGCCTGATCCCAGAAAAGCAAGACTTCTCCAAATCCCTTCAAATAAAGAAAAGAAAACAAGAACGCCACCACCAGCTGTTGCTCCAAGAACAAGACAAGGGCAGGGTATTGTCTCCTCGACGCATTTAAGACCCCAAACCTCCAAAACATCTTCTCAAGCCAATGAACATAAATCAATCATCGCCATCGCTCAGGCTGACGATGTACGAGCCACACACTCAACAATCAATTCATCACTGATCAACCATCAGACTTCAACGATCAACACGTCAATCAAACAACATCAACGATCAACACGTCAGTCAAACAACATCAACGATCAACACGTCAATCAAACAACATCAACAATCAACTCGTTCAACGATGAGCAATCAACAATTAAACAATCGAGAAGGAAACATGGTCCGTTCCCGACATCAACAGCATCCCTGACGTCAACAAGTCGGGCAACACATCAAAATGAAAAAGCAGTGAAACTGAACCCATCTCCACCAATGAGGAGCACACCAGGATCCACACCTTAAGAGAGGCTTAACCTGTTCTCGTCCTTCCCTCATCACGATGACGAACCCCTCTCTTTCCCTCTGAACAGAAGTCACCTTTTATCCTCTTTATAAAAAAAATCAAAATCAATTCGCTACCTTCACTATTGTGCAGGGAGTCTGTGACTACAGGACACGCCAGCTTTGGAACCCTAGGGTACCCGCCAAAAAGGCGCCCGCCACTTATTTGACGAGGTCTACTGTGAATGTAAAAAAATCAAACGAAATGCAAATTTTCTCACGGCAACAAGAAACATAAATTTTCCGGCCTGGGGTTTGGCTGGCTGAAATTTGTTTCTTTTGCCTAAAAAAATATACATTACCCTCATCTCACCCTACCTCCTTTCTTAAATCACCTTCTTGACTAATCAAGAATGAACAAAAGATGCCGAGCTTTCGTGGCTAGCCGTTTATAAAGGAGGGTGCGCACTGGGTTACCAAGCTGACCGGATCCAAGCAACTTAAATTCTCGAGGATAAATACAGCATTACGAGAACATAATCAAAAATTCACAGGTAATGTATATTTCATACAAAAACCCGTCAGGGTAAAGGGACCCATCAAGTTTACGCTATAGAAAGTAGTGATATCAGAGACAAAATGCCTGCCACCAAGTTTGTGGTCCCAGCCAAGATCACTCAGTCTTAACTGACAATCACCGAGGTGTTGGTTAAGACTGAGTGATCAGGGTTGGGACGGAAAATTTGTTGGCAGTCATTTAGTCTCTTATATCACTGCTTTCTATGGCGAAAACTTGATGGGTCCCTTTACTCTTATGGGTTTTTTGTATAATATCACCCTTTTTGTTTGTTTTATGGTTTTGCCGGCAAATTTATGTTTTTCTCGATTGCTGTCATGGAAAGGCTGTGAGGAAAACTGCTGGTGTAATTATCCTGTCGGCGCCCGAATTTGATGTGTGGTTTGGGGGAAACCGATTAGTGTCACGGGATAATCAACCACAATGTTAAAACAACGGCCTTACTTTTTTCACCGCCGCAATATGGAGGGCATCCTTGAAAGCTGGCTTTGACCAAAGCAAATGTCCCAAGAAGCAGCAGTAACGTCGCGTAGAGATGCATGACAAATCGAAGATGCTTAGCTTGTTAGAATCTGAAATAAATGAACGTAAAACGATTTAATGGAGTTGATCAGGCAGTCTGTTCAGTAGGAAATGGGTAGAAAGAAGTAGGAAATGGCAGTAGGTAGATGGCAGTATGTAGATGGGTAGAAGCTACACCACTAACGATAACACATTTCCAGTATTTCGACACCAAGGAACGTTTAATAAAAGTTTATAGTTTATATAGTTTATACCTTCATCTGAGATTAAAGCAATGTCAATTAAAACGACCTTACAATTCTCTATGGCCAGACTTGCTACAACATTACAAAATACATCATTTAGTGGTCAACAGCTGCTTACAAAATTCCAATGTTTCATTATTGCGAAGCGTGCATTTAAAATTTACTTAAGTTAGTATAGGTGGAGTGGGAAAAAACGTGACTTAATTCTTTTAGGACTGTGTTAAAATATAGGTTGGAAGCCATTTGCTAAACGTGAAGTGTAAGGGAAAAAAGAAGGACGTGATCTGTTGTTTCAGGAAGAAGTAAAATATTGACGTGTCGTTTGGGAAGACGAAAGAAGTGACGTTACAATTGGGAATACGAGAGAAGTGATGTTTCGTTTGGGAAGAAAAATATGTGGTTTGGGAAAAAGGAAGTGACATTCGTTTAGGACGAACAAGAAAGTGACGTGTCATTTTCGGCAGAAAAGGACGTGACGTGTCGTTCGGGAAGAAGAAGAAAGTGACGTGTCGTTTTGGAAAGAAGAACGGAATGACGTGTCGTTTGGGAAAAAGAAAGAAGTGACGGGTCAGGTTTAGGATAATTTTTAAATCTAAACTTGCTAATGTAGAAGTACCGTAACGTTTGTGCATGTGGTTTACACAATTTATTCACAATTTTCATTACTAAATACAAGATCAAATACGTAGGGTCGTCGACACAGATGTGTACTGGTAATCACCAACAAACAACATCACTTCATGAAAAAGACAAACTTCTTTAATAATTGCTAATGTGATGTTGAGTGGCATATACGCAAGAAGGGACACAAACATTCTCGATGTTTCATGCCATTTCTTGCCCATTATGAAGAGAGTCGCTAAAATTTAAATATAAAAACTACCATCCCAGGTACTAAACAAAACCAAAGGCTGGACAATAAAAAGGAGAAGAAATTAAAAGTGAAAGGGACATAAAAGGGACAGTGGACTAGCACAACCCGTTGTATATGGTGCAATGTGCACGCCAAGGTTCCTTTCACCTTTATTTTATACCTTTTTATATTTTTGATTCAAAATTGTATCTATTCTTTTTTTTTATAATTTTCCATCCTCCCAGTTGTTCTGGTACCTGGCATATTTGGTCTTGTATCTTTTAACCACCCAAAACCAAAACTGGAATTAGAGAAGCTCTCAAATTTCCATAAGGGGTCGGCCTTTGAAATAGTAATATTATTCAACCAGAGAAAGGCCTCCATGGTTCATACTATTAGCCAAGTTAATCGCACCGACTAATAATTCGAAAGTTAACTACTTGCCGTAGAAATCTTCAAGTTTTCATTTAATGTCCAAAGAAAAAATAAGATTAGCCTTGGCGGTAATGGTTGAATGATATCGCTACTTTCAAAGACTCACCCTTTTTGAAACTTGGCGGCTTTTCTTGTACCAGTTTTGGTTTTGGGTGGATATCAGATATTTCATAAGACTGTCGAATGCACAAAAGGTCACACATCTCCAAAGGTCTCCACCTCTACCTTTTTTTCTAGAGGAATTTTATGTCTATAAATTTTCTAATTCATAATTTTCACATTTGCCATTGCCCAATTAGCCGGTACATCAGCCAAGGTTTGGTTTATTGTATGTGCATGATTCACATGCTTAAATCTACACAATCTCTTTTTTGAGCACAGTGGCTAATAAACGCTGATTTTCCTTTGCTTCGCTCACTCAATCAGGGTATCCTCCTCCAATTAATGTTAATTACGTAATGAAGCTGGAATTTCTCAAACAACCCCAATTAATCTCATCTACTTGGCCAATCGTTTACTTGGCGGCACCACATTAGCATGTTTCTAGACTAACCATCAAACTTGGTACATTACGAAGACATATACTTCTTTAAAAAATTACTTTTTCCTACTCGATTGGATCCTGTGCTCACTATCTGCATTTTGTTTCCAAATCTTCTTGCAATGAAAGATTCCCAGTCTCTTAGTGGGATTTGTTGTTTTTGTCACACGCCTCTTTGCAGCTGCAAAGTATTCTTACAATTAAGTAATGAAACAATGAGTGTATAACACTTAACATTTATAATAGACTGTTGGATTACAATACAAACAATGGTTACACAAATAATTTTGCAATTACGCTCCACTTCGGGGCCACGTGCTTCTAGCTACAACTTCCATTTTAGAAAAAGGTACTTCCCCGTACTATTCTTTACCTGTGTGCTAAAATTTAGATATACGAACTTTCTCTAACGAGCTGTAGACGTGTCTTTATACCCTATGAGAATTAACGTGATCGCCCTGTCCTTAGCTAGCCAGTTATAACACAAACACAAACAACACAAATCAACGTTATTGAGGGCACTTTTTCTCCATTAAGGACACGTTGAAGTTTTCTTCGTTACTGGGAACAAGAGACCTGATTCCAACGATTTGCAATGATTTCTACCCCATGGGGAGTTTACACCAATAGGCTGAAATCAGGTATAATCTCGTTACAGTTAAAAGACACAGTCTGCATGTACGCCTTTCCACATGGCGGCGAGTATGTCTAGATGACTTAAATTTTAAGTGACACTATTGATAATGAGCCAGCTAGCTTGGCCCGAAAATTTGAAAATACATATTTGTTTACCTTCTTGGCTGTATTAGACTAACCGTAAATCCTGGGCTATATTTATTGTTATGCTCATGTGATAGACAAAATAAAACTCCTAACTCTCCTAACAAGTGGTACTGTCACTGGCTGTTTACATGTATGGCAAGACGCAGCACGAACTCTCACTAAGCACTGCACCTTGTCTATAAGTATGTTGCAATTGCGCCCGTCCAATTACCGTATTTACGTGAATTTGCTGAGCGCCAGCAGCAAGGTAGCGAGTCGGCTTCACGTCCAACCAGCTGGAATCGAATCGTTGCAGTATGGCTGATCACGTGTAGTAAAGCCTGGCATTGCAGCTTACGTAATGACAAGGTGCAGGCGAAGTGTGGGCTTCGTATTCCATCTTGCCATTCATGTAAACAGCCGGTTACAGTACTTTTATTACAGTTGGGTTATATTTCGCTAGGTTTGATATCTGTGCTCAATAAAATGACACGTTGGCTGTGCAAATAGCACAGACATAGGCCCGTTCTCAAAACCAAGGTGGTTGCTTGACCCTGCAATTGACTTGATTACGGGACTATTTTGGAGTAGCTAATGAATTTTTAAAAAAAATATTTTTTTCTCATCATAATATTTAGTCATGCGTAACAATTACATCATCATTTAATTAATCGATTTTTTTAAACACTAGCTCCACCACCAGCGTAACATATGCCAGTCTAGCTGGTGCCCGCACCTACAAGCGAAATACTTTGCTGGGCAGCATGTAAGCAAACACCGGCAACCGTCCCACTTCACGAACACTATTGCACCCCCAAAATTCCCCCATTGTTGGCCGCTCTGCCCCTTTCTTTGCTACATGTGCTAAGAATGAACCTGCTCACCCTCTTTCATTGATGAGTTTGCAGTGTGCATATCACCCCAACCTAAGCGTATTACGTATAGAGATTTAACGGAATTTAGTTTCTCAGACAAAATGTGCATCTTAAACAGGAAATTACTGTTTGGAGAAACTGCACGTTAAAATAGTAGGTAGTTATTTCCAAGTTGCCAAAAAGTTTACGTGAATTACTCCTACAGCGTAAACTGCACTTTTGAAAATTACTTACAAAATTTCATTCTATGCGCAGTATTTAAAGTTTCATTCTATGAAACTATTTATCTATGTATGTATGATGTCATCTTTGAAAAGTTAGTATAAGATAGGCTTTAGCTAATGGATGAAGCCACAGACCCACACTTAGCTATTCAAGGAAAGGGGATCATTGAAACCAACAATTTAGACCTTCATTGAATTATGACTATTCTGCCGAGTGTTAGGTTATTTTCTACCGGAGGTAGATTGATGGATCATGGAAAGGTAAAAATTGGTGAAAAAGGTGAAAAAGGTGAATGTTAAAAAAAAAATGTATCATTGGGGAAAACCGTCCCCATTTCAATATAATAACATATTTGAATTTTATTTCCTTTTCTTTGATTTTGGGACATTGGTTTATTATGCCCTCAAATTCGGTACCTTAGGAACACTTTTTCTCTTAATTTCGAGACGTTAGTGTAATTTTATCGTTAAATCCTGGTATGAGGCATACAAAACAGCTAGAGAAAATAAAAGTGGGGCGTGATGTAGTAGGGGTAGGACGAATAGAGAAAAATAGTATTAGAATATTCGCAAAAAAAATATTTGACTATTCGCAAAAAAGATATTCGAATATTCTTTCAAAACAATTTTTTTCCGATGTTTAGGCCCCTCCCCACCATATACCCCCCCCTAAAAACCATGCGTTTTTTTTCCAGTACCTAAGTAATGCCTAATTTAGTTGACTAGGCATCGTTTCGCCTTATAGAATACAACCAAGGGACGAAAAATGCTGCAACATGTTTAGATTTCAACGTCCTCCCCCTTCACTTTCTTCTCCTACCTCTCTTCCCTTGAATGTGTGTAATCCAAAACCCGTGGACCATTCCCACTCTAGCCTAGTTGGGAGAGAAGGGGGGAAGGGGAGAAAGGATAACGGATACTAAATGGGATGCGAAAAGCACACGGAAAACCAAAAAAAAAAACTTAACGTACAACAAACAACAATATACCTAAAAATCATTGAAATTAAATTTTTTGGCGAATATTTGAACGGGATATATCCTGTTCGAATATGCTCGTAACGAACGTATTGTCGAATATTCGAATATTCGTCCGACCCCTAATTATAGTCCGTAGACCCGCTGTCACAAGAAATTTTTTGTCACCTACCTTACAGAAGTCCTACCTCTAACCATGAATGTAACCATGAATGGCTCCACTGAGGGACTTACCGCATTTTTAATGCTTTCAAAAATGAACATTAAAGTAAAACCACTACCATCATAATTAAAGGACAATAAGTTGATATTACGACCGTTTCCTGCCCCGTGGAATTTCAATAACACCAGCTGACACGTGCAATAAAGCGTAAATCAGTCAATCGAATTTCCACAGCGCGTGAATGTGTGAGGCCTACGGTGAAATTTTCGTCAAAACAGGAAGCTTGTTGAAAAACAAGCGAGTTGGATGCAAGGTCATTTCCATTGACATTCCAAGGGATGAAATAATGCAGCATCAGATAAATAGATCCCGCCCGTATGCAGAGTGGGGGATTCGCACGACTCCCTTCTCCACCATCCCCCTTCCTCGCCCCCCAAAAAATGTAGTTACCATACCCGGAGTGAAGAATAAAAGTGACTCTAAAGCCTCCAATTTAAGAGCAAAAGTTCGTAAGGTACCGAATTTGAGGAAAAAAATATCCCGAAACCAAGGGAACAAAATTAAATTCAAACATGTTATTGTTTGGAATGGGGATGATTTTTCTTCCTAGTAACATCTTTTTTAGAATTTACCCGTTTTACCCCATTCATCTATTTACTTTTTTATCATTTATTTACCTATCGATGGTACACTAAAAAAAAAATTATGCCTTTGGCAATTACGCATTTCAGAACGCCGATTGAGCACGATGCTTTTCCAGTATCGTCCCAATGGAGGCACGGAAAATTACTGGTGGATTAGAAAGAAATTTGACGAACATGGCAACAGAACTGACCTGTTGTCGTTTTAGTAAGTGAACAACATGTTCAACGAAACTTTGGAACCTTATTTTCTCGATAATCTAAAGTGTTTCTGTCAACAGGGGCTATTTGGGTCAAATGATTTTTTGTTTGTACCCTTGCTTTAGGTTCATCTTTGCTGAATCCACGGGCTAACATTAGGCAGTATTTTCAGCAGTCAATGAAGGTCGAATATGTTGTGTAACTCAACGCCCCTTCCCCTTGTCTTGAATAGCTGACTGAAAGCCTGCACAGAACAGTGATGAGTGTTTAAGGTTGCCCTACGACGTTCTTATTTACATTGATAGTGAAAAAAATGTGTGACAACACGATGACCCTGAAAGAGGCTACCAGAATCAGTGATTTTATTTTTGTACCCTCGTTTTAGGCTCATCTTGTATCACTGCGGCTTACAGGCAGGCTTGTAAGCAGGCCTGTAAGCCGCAGTGATACAAGATGAGCCTAAACAAGGTACAAAAATAAAATCACTGATTCTGGTAGCCTCTTTAAGGGTCATCGTGTTGTCAGAAATTTTTTCATTATCAATGTAAATAAGAACGTCGTAGGGCATCGTTAAACATTCATCACTGTTCTGTGCTGTTTCTATAGTAAATAAAATTTGTTCCTTGGGTCGTAATTAATTTTTTTTAGCTCTCAGCAGAGCGTCACTGTGTAAGCACCAGACTCATCGGCTTTCCGAGGGCGTTTTACCGCTAAATCTACTAGCTAAGATGACGAGCCCACAGTTTTGTCTCGCTAGGATTATACATAATTATGTAAACGTATGAACAAGTGGTGGAGTAGGCCTCACAAAAGAACTTCCCGACTAATAAGCCAAGGCCAATAAAAATAAATATCTTGGTTCTCGTAGGTGTACAAACCAGAAATCGAGGCTGGCACGCAGCTTTTTCTCTTTCTTTTTTTAACTTGTAAAATTCTAATGACATGCGGTAATTTTTATTTATTAATTTTTTTTTTTGGGGGGGGGAGGAGGGTAAGATTAATTTTTTGTGCTCTTTTATGGAGCCTTCCCGTTTCCCAAGAATGCGCGAAAAATGTGAAAAACTCATATTTCGAAACCTGGTTTATGCAGGCATGAAACATAACCGAATTTCCAAAGTTTTATTGTGTGGATTGTTGGCTCAACATCGAATAAAATAGCGTATGCTAAAAAAAAATGAGTAATGACAATAAAAAAAAAAAATCAAATCACAAACTCAGTTCATTTGTGTATTTTTGTGATTATTAAACTGAAGAATTGTGCAGCTTTCCTTGAGTTCTTAAAAATCAGTTAAACTAGCCTACACTTCGGCTGTCATCACTTCCACTGTCTACGTAATGTAGCTTTAGCTTTTGCCGCATACCCAGCCCTAGCCACGGCGCCAGAAGGAAAGAGGGACACTTTTGCTAGGTAAATCCCATCATAAATTCCGAAGTTCTTTTACATGCCATAATCGACATGCGCACGAGACATCACAAGGCCCTTCTCTTCCCGAAAATGCCAGGGGTGGCTGAAACCGGACCATCTGGCACATGAGACGGTCATGCTAACCATCAGGCCACCTTGTCTAACCGACATAATGTATAGCGGACTCAGCTTTCTTTCTGGTTTTGTTGGGTTTTTCTTTCCCTCTTCCAAACATTTTTTTTCAAATTCAGAATGTTCAAACTTCCCTGAAATGAGCATTTGACCTAGTTATAATCCATCCAAAATAAAAAATGGTGCAAGGAAGCCGTCAAGTTTTCCAAAAAGGGTCAGCTTTTAAAAGTAGTGATATCGTTCAACGAAGGACAGGCCAGCAAGGTAGCTAGGTACTTAGCTAGACAGTATCACGACTACATTATTGTCTCAGCTTTCTCTCTACGAATGGTGGACGGACACTCATCCTTAATCTTTTAGTTTTACTATCTGATCACATCATTAAACGAAACTGGCCGATGCCAAACAGATCTCGATTACCGATGCGAAACCCAATAACCGATCACAATAATTCGTAATTACCCAAAACTAAAATACTGATGTATGTCTTTATATAAAAATAAATTTGAAAAGCATTGCATAAGTAAATCATAGGCCTAAATTCACATAATTATTTTAAAAACATTGGTTTAAACTAATATTGCATATGCTAAAAATCATTTAAAAGCGAAAACCCCCAATACATTTTAAACATTTTGCCACATTTTAAACATTTTGCCTCTAAGGAATAAGAGGCAGCTGCTTTGGGTTTGGACCATTGGAAAGCTGGAGAAAAACTTTCAAAATGGCTAAAGTCGGTCGACGAGAAGTGAAAATATCTTCAATTTGGTTGATTACCAATCTATCTGGTTTTATCTACCGATCTATTACAAGTATTGATTAAGATCGGGATCGGCCCAGCCTTACAAAATACTATACTTTTAGTTGCTTACAGTTAACAGACACATGTCCACTAGTGAGCACGTCACTTTATCATCAACAATCACCCTTTTAACTGAAAACTGCGCTGGACTCGTAGTGTGATCAGGAAAACCATGAAGAAAGAAAGAAACTTTGACCTATACCAAAATAAACATTTCGTGAAAAAAAACTACGACGTCATTAACAAACTATGACCCCATTGTTGTTTGGCTCTTGGCTGTTGTCTATTGGCCCATTTTGTCACACTGATGGTTCCTTAACCCCATGTTCGATTACGGATTTTTTTTCTTCTGAACCTTGTTCGGACAGCCGTGCTTATTGCATGCAAAGTTTGGTTTGGATAATCCTTGTGCGCGTGATGTGCGGTCTACGTTTCCATTGGAGTGTGATCATCCGCTCCAAATAATGAGCCATTGAAATGAACAATACTTACGATTGTTGGGGATATCCAGATGAAGTCTAAACTAGCCCCGGATTAGCTTAGCCCTGCATCTAACTAACCCTCGACCTGGGAGTTAGTGGACTGGAGAATAAAGTTGGTGATATCATGTTGGACTAAGTTGGGGTTTTATTAGCTCTTTACTCCTTAGACCTCGACCTTCAGGCTAAATTAGCCCTCGATATATTTGGGTAAAAATGTTGTTAAAGCTCATGAATAACGCTAATACTAGATGGATATCACCGCTTTTTACAGCTCGGAGCTAACTGCTCAGTGCTAAGTAAGTCCTCGACCTTCAGGCTAAATATTGCTCAGCCCTCAACTTATTTCATGATGGATATCACCATTTTTTATCACCATACGATTAACGGTAGCATCCAGATAAAATATATGTATGAGCATGGCGACCACTAGACACGTAGTGTCTATACAGATAGGTAGTTTGACTGTTTTCAGCCAAATGAGGATAAATAACAATGCGACAGAAATGGCTGAAACTTGTTTGATCAGGAAACTTTGGTCGCCTGACAACATAAAAGTCATTAATGACACAGCTTACCGTTTTATTGTTGAAATAACTACGTCAATAACGTTGATATTTGCTTAATCTGGCTACTTGTAACGCCATTTTTTGTATCACGAAAATAAATCCTTCCCTGCATTGAATAAAGTTGCTTCTTAGCTCATTTTACAGGTATTGCTCTGGAGATGTACCCTAATTAATCAATTGGTTCAGGGGTTAGGGGCATCTAAACGACCAAATTCTCTACATTGTTTTAAACATTATTATTATGCATCACCAGCTGCAAACCGTATAGGCTGAAGGAAAAGGGTTTGGGTTTGTCTATATGTAGTTTCGTTTGTACATACAAGCAGCTTCTTGAGCAATGTTTCATAACAATACAAAACATTAAAACAAGACCTATCAGCAAACGCCAGTAAACTGAACAATAAATTAATCCGTGTGTTTTCAAGGAGATACTGCAGTACTAATAAGAAATACTAATCATGTGAAAAGAAAAAGGACTGCTGTCTTCAAAATTGAACGAAAGCCAACCAAAAAAAGAAATGAACCAGAAAACTAGACTGGTGATTTAATTTCATAGTTGCTAAGAAAAACAAATGGATTTAGTAAATTTGGACCAAAAAATATCCGATATCTACCCCCAAAACAAAACTTGTTAAGGATTCCCGCCAAACTTTTCGGCCGTGCGAAGTCGTGATATCAAACGCCAGGCTCTTTCGCCGAGCTAATCCTCCCACCGACTAAGACTCCAAATGTTAAATGGAATAAGTGAAACTTGCGCAGTAAGCAATTTTCACATATTTCATTCAATCTTCAAACTATTAGTCGGTGATATTAGCTTAGCGAAGAGCTTGGCGTTTGATATCACGACGGGAATCCTTAAGTTTTGTTTTGGGGTAGATTTAACTTAAAACTACTGTTCTCGTCTGATTTTCAACCTGCGATGTTTAAAAATTATGTTTTACTTAATAAACGTTGGTAAGTTAACAACGACCTACATTTTACCAGTGACGTTGACGTTCCCGTGCAGCAAGTGAAAGTGATCGAGCAGGTTTGAAGACTCCTTAAGTATAGCCTGAACGACGCCACAGGCGCCATCAAAACAACTTGTGACACATAGTTTCTTGTATTTTCATTACTAGGCAGTAAATTTAACAGCTGCAGGAAATAAGATTCTTCCAGGAACTTAAATTTCAATATGTGAATAAAAATGGCAACATCAGGCTTTCAGGTCGCTGTTGCTAACGGGGGATGAGTGCCTTCTTTCTTCCTGCAATATACATTTTAGCGTTTTGTGCATTAATCTATTAAAGTGTTAATGAAATTATTGATTGAAACGTCAAATTTAATTAGGCTGATAGATTCACTTTTCTTCTCAAGTTTCTATTTAATCAGAATATAATTTCTACCCTACCAGTGAATTATAAAAAAAATTGCATCTGCTCAGAAAACTGGAACCGAACCGGAACACTATCCGAACTTGACATTTATCCGAACCGGAACCTACTGGTTCAACTCATGTTTTTTCCGGTTTTTCCGGTTCGACTCATGTTTTCAGTTGTTGTTGTTGTTGTTGTTGGTTGTTTTTGCTGTTGTTGTTGTTATTGTTGTGTTGGGTCTTTTTGCCTTCGTTTCGCAACTGAATTAATACTAGTTGCTAAAAAGAAACACAAGTTCTCCCAACTGTGTTTAAATTCTTCGAATATACAAAAAGTAACAGTAGAGTGAGAACACTCTTAACACTGAGACTGTTATGTGGAGATAAGAGTCTGGAATAAGTCATATACAATAAAGCTGCAGATACAAGTTTTAATGGAAGCAGTCTGATTAAGAGAAATAGCATTAAAGTATTTATTTTTGATTATAAAATACAAGGATACGTATTAAGACAAATATTAGATTACAAACAAAAACGTCAAGTGTGCCGTAAAAAAGGGGTTATATGATTGAATTTTCAATTGTTAAAATGTACACGGATAAAAATTGATGATTTCTAATTGAAATAATCAAATGTATACAATTGAGAAAATTGCATCTGTTTAAGTGCTGTTGTGCTTTACGTTTTAAATATATGATTCGTAAAGCACAACAGCACTTAAACAGATGCAATTTTCTCAATTGTAGATTTGATTATTTCAATTAAAAATCATCAATTTTTATCCGTGTACATTTTAAGAAGTAAAAATTCAATCATATAACCCATTTTTTACGGCACACTTGACGTTTTTGTTTGTAATCCGTGTGCCTTTTTTACGGCTATGGCGTTGCGCTACAAAGGTTTATGCATGCAGTCGATTGTTGCTGGCCACTTTGAAACAATTCAACTCATCTCTGAAAGCCTGCATCTGCAAAATAAATACGCAATTCTATCGTTTTAACTGCCAATTTCGAGGCCGAAGGTCGAAGGCCTTAATCCACAACGCAGCTTTTATAGTTTGGTTTAAAAATATATATGTTTAGATAAAACACTGATTCTGTCAAAGGGTTTCAAAGGGTTTAACGAACGTTAACCATGCACTCCTGGTCATCCACTCCTGATTATTTCATTTTACCGTTCAACAATCAACTTTTTAGCAAAGACATAATACGTGGACGAAGAATGAATCTAGAGTTTGCTGAGTAGCATTGTTCCCTAAATACAATGGTTAAAATGTTGTAGGGTCCCGTAACTCCGGAATGTATCGACTAATTGAAAAAAGTGGTCCCTGTAAGGTTGAAGCCCAGGGAAATTTCTGGCTCAGATCATGTTACAGATTTTAGGTAGGTGCAGTAGTTTTTTCTGTAACCGTGTCAGCCAAGAAGAAGAAGAACAAGAACCAGAACAACAACAAAAACAAGTGAACAGTTTTCAAATTTACGTGTGGCTTCCTACTCTTGCACGGAATTGCATAAAAGTTGGTGTAAAGTTTGGCAAAGTTCCTACCTACTATATGGCCAAGTTTGGTCGAAATATATTGGATAGAAACGGAGAAATTAATAGTTACAGTTTTGCTGGAGACAGGACTTCAATCATATATATACACGGCATGATATCTAGCCTACAATCTCTATTTTCTCATAATTATCTCTCGTTTATCACATTTATCTCAAATATCGTTTTTCTAATTAAACTCAAATCTTGTTTATTCCTTTTTAAGTTAAACTTCGTTTATCTCCTTTATGTCAAATATCATATCTTGTTATCTGATTTGATCCAAAAGCACTTATCGCAATTATCTCAAATCGTGATTATCTCATTTATCTCTAATATGCTTATTTCATACACATTAAATATTGCAACCCAAGATATAACATACATTAGTATTAAAAAAGCTTAAACATATAAAATACAGATGTAATCCTTAAAAAAAACCTAATGTTCTAAATGAATAGACACAAAAAAAACACACCTAAACTATCAGTGTCACACTAATACGTGGAAAAGAAGATTCAGCTTCTTTTTTGGGCCACTGTAGTTTTTTTTACACAAATTACTGCAGCACCTATAGTTTACATGTCTTTTTCTTGTATCTATTTCTATAGCATGTTTTATTCCTTTTTAAAGGCTACATCCACATTTTACACGTTTAAGCTGTTTTTAATACTAATCGATTAAATTAGCACAATATAATCCTTTACAGTTTTTTTTATGTCACTGAGAGTGTGCTGGAAATTCAAACTTTATCTGCCTAGAACTTGGTTTTCATGCCTGAAATAAAGCCAGCGTAAATAGCAGCGTAATTGAAAACCAAGTAGCCTTCCAGATTTTTCAAAAACCATTACAATATTCTAGCCCAAATATTGCTCAATCCCAGCATTTGGTGCCAACCTTTCTTGGCAGGCTCCTTTAGACTACCTTTAGATTGTTTTTTGATCTTTCATTGTTTTTCACGGACTATGGCTAGTCCACTCGTCGTTAACAATGGCGCGGAAGAATTTCGAAGTGGGAAAAGTATGCTACTCCGGTTTGGTCCCCGTATATAATAATGATATTTGTTGCGATAGCAATGGGTCTGGCAACGACCACGGGGTCACTAACAGCCAGCCACAATTACAACTAAATACAGCGTACATAATACGGCCAAGGAATGGTGATGGTAAGAGGTTTTGGGGGACACGAATGCCTTACCACCAAGGTTAGACCTGCCAGCGACTCAAAGGCCTCCGATGGCATTGCCAAACGTGCAGGACATGGCATGGGTGTGAAAGGTAATAAAAGGCCCAAAAAAGAAGCTGTTCAATTAAAAGGAAAACCATTGCTAAAATATTGCAAGATGATACGGTGAATACTAAAAACTAAAGCACCCAGATAGTGGGATTTGTCAACCCTTAAAAAATAAATAATAAATAATTTATCAAAGGCTAACCAGTTAGAACAGGGTGGCAGGACTACCACAAGTGGCCAAGATATAAGTGTTTAATAACCTAAATATAACAACGTTTCATTTACCGTCAAAAAGTAAAACGGCTTTCATCCATTAGACCATCATCCATTAGACCTCTAACCACTTGCCAACATATAAGTGTTTAATAATCTAAATATAATAATGTTTCATTTGCCGTCAAAAAGCAAAACGGCTTTCATCCATTAGACCATCATCCATTAGACCTCTAATCACTTGCCAACATATAAGTGTTTAATAATCTAAATATAATAATGTTT
>JAHWFP010251216.1:0-10681 GCA_023313725.1 Lithobius niger
GTTTGATTTCACATTTCATAACTAAAGCAACCCATGTCGTGCCGTACGAGTGTGGTACCGAACCGTGCTGGCCACCTTTTGAAAAATGGTGCCTGGCTGGCACGGAATATCACGGCCCAGTCTGGAACCCTAATCTGCTAAAATTATTACATGTGAAAACAAATGGCACGGTTCGGTACGGCACGTTTTATTTATTACCTGTGAAATAAAATGGCAAGGTTCGGTACGGCACGTTGAATTCATTTCATTACGTGTGAAATTAAATGGCACGGCACGTTTTATAAATTGCATTTGAAAATAAATGGAACGGTTCAGTACGGCACGGCACCTTTTATTTATTGCATGTAAAGTTATGTGGCACCATTCGGTATGGTACCGCAAGTTTTATTTATTACACGTGAAATTAAATGGCACGGTTCGGCACGGCACGGCACGTTTTATTTATTACGTGTGAAATTAAATGGCACGGTTCGGTACGGCATGGCACGTTTTATTCATTACGTGTGAAATTAAATGGTACGGTTCGTTACGGTACGGCACGTTTTATTCATTACTAACTTGTGAAATAAAATAGAATTGTACTAAATAATAAATAGGTCTTAATTATACTAACTTTCATAAATACAAAAACAAAACAACCCGTTGCATCCTGCATTTTTATGCAATAAAAAGGAAGAAGCTGAGATTTACCATCCCCTGTAAACTATTCGGCCCGACCTACAACAATATCAGGGGAATAGACAAAATGGCCGCCATGACTGGCCCATTTCTTCGAGTTCTGTTCGGGAATTGGCCAAGCTAATCACATCCTTGTTTCGCGAGTCACGACATCTATGGGCAGCTAGTGGAGGTTTTCAAAATAATGATTTTAACTTTTACGTAGATTTGCGTGACAAATTTGTATCGTCAATAAATGTATTTTAAAATAGTTAATAAAGTTAACACTCAGCCACAAGTAAGCTATTTCTCTGCAAATAGGAAAAAAAAGTGACAACGTTCGTGGATCCAAAAAGTGTTGCATTAAGGAAAGGAACTTTGACATTCTTTGCACTGTAAGTGCCGCCCTCGGCTGACAGAAAGCGGCAACAGAACAAATCAATCGTGTCAGTGGCGCTTTCAGCGCCCATATTGACCAATCCAGTCACGTGTGCTACTTTTCATCCACGATCCAGTCTGCACAATTGAGACCACGATTTACCAATTTAGTACTATTTCTCGCCACCAGATGCCGTTGTTAGCAAAGTGTACTAACCTAATTGCAGTTTAAACAGTTCATGCATTTTTCAGATGTCACATTTTTGCCTTTTTTTTATCGAATGTTGGTCCTTTTAGGGAAAAAATTAAAAAATACACCTATACAAGGTAAATCAGTTTGCTATCAACGGCGTCTAGTGGCAAGTGTAAAAAGTATACTTTTTCTGTTAAGCAAAATTAATTTCTGTTAAACTTACAATTCAAAACAAGCCGAACGTTCATTCCACCTGAATCCTTTTGAACCCCAAACCCCGCGATTCAGGCGAGCTCAATGAACCAACCATGATCTGAACCAAGCTTTGGGTAACATATTTTCATCATAGGTTAAAGAAGCTTTGAACGTTAGGAATTTTGTATCGAAGTTTTATCCCAATTTTGGCTATCAACCAACTAAAACTCCACCCCATTTTCCCCATTTGTGTCCCGTCAGTCATATTGTGAGTAGCTTCAGGTAAACCCGGGGCCAGCTTCCCAACAGCGGTGGGGGGGGGGGGGGGGCAACTTGCCAAACCCCCCACCACCACCATCCCCCCTTTTTTACACCACTGAAATTTATTTTCTCACAAATGCAGTATCTAAGAGTATGAAGTATCACACTTGCTTGCTGACCCTTTGGATACGAAAATTTAAGATTTCCGTCTAACACCCCCTCCCCCAACTCCGGTTTTACCGGAATGATTTGGAACGGGATCACTCGCTATGAGGCCGCCGATTACGCAATAATTATTGACGTTTACTGCTTCAAAAAAAAATCTTATGTATTCCATTACTGGAAACCTAACCTGGAGGGCTGAGAACAATTATTTAGTCGAAAACAAGTCGTTGCACTTTTAGAGCGCCGCAAATTTGAATTTGGCAATCTGCGGTGGAAATTCGAACGAAATTAGAGCAAAGTCTGAATAAAAATAATTAAGGAAGTTTCGAAAGAGGAGGTCAATAAGTTACCAATAAATAGTTTGAGACATTTAAATCGTTACCTACATGACATAAAATCGTAAACGCTGACCATTACTTACGAGTAGAGTAAAATAAAAAGTATCGTTGTCACGATGTTGCTTTTTTTTAAAACGGTGTCGTTTATTTTCTAATCAATCGGATGCTATCCGATGTTGGTTGCATAAAATAAAATATTATCGCCAAAATTATTAATAACTAGAGGAAGACCGTGCTATGCACGGGGCCGGTCATGAATTAAGTTTACAGACCCACTCCCCTCCCCCTCCTCCCGGTCCCACGCCCAACCCCCTCACTCCCCACTGCCATTTCCATTTTCGCACACACTGGCTAAGGAACGCTTTCACGGATTAAAATTTCTTCAATCCATTGCATCGTTTCCAGCTGCCAATTTCGAAGCCTGTTGGCCTCTAAATTATCAACGTAGCTTAGTTTGATTTAAAAGTATACGCATTTAGCTGAAACATAGATTCTTTCATTTTACCCATCAACAATCAACGGTTTGGACGATAGTTTTTAATTCTTAGCACGTGCACCAGGAATTGTTAGGCACCGTAGCAAAGACATTACACGTGCACGAAAACAATGAGAAGCGATTAAAGTGATAGTTGTCCTTCCGGTTTTCCTTTAACTTTCCTTTTCCTTTTATCAGCTCAGCCGGGATCCAGAATTATTATGTAGATTCGAAGTTTGAGATGTTTGTTGCTGAAGTTTGGGACGATATTGCCAATTTAAAGGTACATGCATCCCTGTTGGCTTTTCTGTATGACTCAGTTTTGCGACATTAGTTCAAACTTATGTAAATGTTGCCAACACAGTCATTTTCTTGTTTTTTCTTTCGTGCTAGATGATTTTGCAACACTAACTCTAACCCATGGAAATGTTGCAAACGCTATTCAGAACGGGTCGCACGACAAACCGGAAGGATTTACGTACCTTTAATTACACTAGCTGAAGCCCATGTCGAACGCATGATGTTTTCCCCTCACCTCAACTCGTTACAGGTACATTCCTGCTTGCCCTATAACAGCCACGCGCAGAGCTCCATCCGCGCATGTTACCGTCGCACGTTTCGCGAGACTAGACGTAATAATACAAGACCAACTGAGATAGTCGCTGCATTCCTTGCAGCGAGGAACGCAACTACTACCCAGTTGGCGTTGGGCCTAGTAGACGAAACGGAACGAACGCAAAAATTGTGTCGTCACAAACCGGAAAGATTTTCTCATTTTAACGTCACACTATATAATTTGTTAGGCTAGTATCTTATAATTTGTCTTCGGCGATCTATTGGCATAAATAATTTGAATTTTTCCCGCATTAGTCTTTTACATTTTTGTTCTCATGGTAATTATTAGCAAACGATAAAAAATTAGTACATGCCCACACACAGATGAAACGTCATGGTTATTGCAAGGTAATTGTTAGCAGGATGCTATTAAATTAGTTCCCAATATTCAACAGAAAATCTCATAGACGCCAGATTTTAAAACGGATTTTTAGTAAGGGGTTGACTAACGGGAAGTAAATAGACCTTTGGGGCTGTACTTGATGTGGGGATAGAGAAAAATGGCGTTGGGAGGAATGTACCTTTAATTATACTAGCTGAAACCCATGCTACGCACGGCGGGCCAAACGGGTGTGATGTTTTGGCGCGTCCTTTCTCCTAGTCCCCTCACCTCAACCCGTTAATTTTAAAACTTTAACCCTATCCAAAGCTGTCTATTACTGCGGGTCAACGGTCATCCAGGACTTCCATTGTCGCTTATTTTCCCCAATTCCGTGCTTGCACTATGACTTTCTAGTGCTCCCCATGCTTGCACTGTAACTGCCCATCTCCCTGGTCTGGTTCCTGTAACTATAGCATTGCGTTCCAGTGGCGACCACAGATGGCATTCCGTGCTAAAATTTGTTTGCAAATTTTCCCATCTCCCCACAGTTTTTTTTCCATTGTTGCAAGGTTTAGGTGTCCAGTTTCGAGCCCTACTTTCGTCTCGGCCATTGTTAAAACGATGCTGCAGAAATCCCGTATTCACACGGCTGTAACAATGGTTGCATACTTATTTTGCACACCTTCTGAAATTCTGGGAAATATGACCAACTTTATAAAGCAATATGCTACTTTGGAATCCTCTTTGGTTATCCAGCAGTATAACTTTCGAAACCTCCAACCTTACCTTCTTTAACAACAGCAACAGCCCTGTCATAGGCATTGTTGTTCGATTCCGAAATGTCCCTTCTGCGCGCAAGGGAAATAACACATTTCCCCGTCAGACTGCAACCAAACTTTAGTAACAATACCCACGTGTAAAGTCCGTTTAAATCATATTGCGAGGCATATTGTTAAAACATCCTTGCTCGGTGGAACGAACTGTTGCTGGTTCCGAATTTCCCCTTCGACGAAGAAGGAAAATGAGAAGTTGTCCCGTCAGTCAACAAATTCAAATTCAAATTCTTTATTCAAGAGCCGTGACCCTCAGTCGTACGCTCTCAACAAGATTAAGTTTACAGAAACAAAATACAACTAAAAAAGAAAAAAAAAAAAAAAAAAAAAAAACATATTACACCAAAATCACTACTGAGCCACACCCCCCAACAATACACATCACGAACAACAACAACACAACAACGAAATTATTGTAACAATACGACGCTTGGAGCCGTCATATCAAAGCCGACAGTGTGAAGCACAATGAACCACGGGCCTTCTCCTCCCGATATTCTTTACGTACTTACGATATAAATAATGTAGATGGGTATATTATACCACGCCATTCACGAATAACGTCACTCAGGAGGGAGTAACTAATTTGCTTAAGATACATTTTTTTTAATCGCTCCAAATTACAAACTAGCCTACTTTCTAAAATCCTTCAAGTTGGAAAGCGACAGTAAACTGGCTAACCACGCCACACTCTGATCTAACCCTCAAATTAAAATCTTAAATCTTTTTTTTTATTTTTTATTTAAATAAACACGGAAGTACAATTACGCCAACCTGGACATTAAAGTAGTTTAACAATTTTTCTTTTTTCTTTTTTTTTTTTTGCAATCGCATCTTAAAGCTCATTTAATTTCTTAACTTTTTTGTTAAAATAGCGTGTAAGAATTTCACGCACAGACGCAAAATGGCGGAAAATTGGCGACTAACCAAATTATGATTTTCCATCGCCAATTATAAGTGAGTGGTCACTTGGGTTTGAAGAGTGACCTCTCCCAACAAGACAGGAAGCGGTTGAGCGGTCAAGCGTAACCCCGTGGCCAAAGCTGACTCGGACCAATGCGTACGAGCAAAAGTAGTATTCAACGCGAATTAAAAGGAATTTAAAAGAAAATGCCCTATCCTTCATAATAACTGTAACTGCAATTATCATTAAAAGTGTGTTTTTTAAAAATGACCGCTTGTTTCGTGGCACGTGACTGTAGGCATGGTAACCAAGCATTGCGGACCGCCTCAGTGAGGACGAAAGTGTTTGAAAATAACATTGCAAATATTTTCTAAAAATCTTTGAACCTTACAGCAAGCAAAGCCAGGCGTCGAATCATACTACGATGATATTTTTAAGCCTTAATGTCCAATTGTCAAAAAAAATGACTCCAAACGTGGCGATCCTGCTGATTCTGCTAGGGTCCGATTATTATTTATTGCCCGTGGGGGAAGGGGAGGACGGAGGAAACTGGGGGGGGTCACGGAAGTTTTTTAACCCTCTCGAGGTGGAGGGTCATAAATTTTTCAGGGTCCGTCAAGAGGAGGAGGGGGGAGGGGGGTCCAAAACACACCTCAAAAATGGCACTTTCAGTAGTCAAAATTTCTAAAAATGCCTCAGATTTTGGAGGGAAACTCCCCCCCCCCCCAGACCCTCCATGACATGAGTGTTACAACGTTTTGAAGCTATTAGGGCAATTTCTGCAAGTCTAGTTTTTTTTCAAAAAAAAAACTTTGCAGAAAGGCACCTGGTTTCTTGCAGCATTGCAACGACTCGTACATCCACCAGTCAGAAACTAGGTGGAAAGGGAAGGAGGGGGTGGGGGGGAGAGGGATCATTGCATTTATTTGCATTACGTTGTGACATACGGGCGAGTTTGTGTTGCGTTTTGGGGTTGTAGGGTAATTCTACAAACAAGCGTCAGAAAAATCGTGAAAGCTTCATCGCATCAACAGAGTGTACGTAAAAAAAGCTCTTGCATTCTGCTCCAAATAATGCGGTCTTGTGTTTACTGCTGTCAAGTGGATGAACGCCCACACTCAAAGACGACGCAATCCGTGTGACTGATTCGGGTAAAAAGGCTTACCAATTTGTGACATTTCCTGAAAACTAAGCGACTTTAGCTTAATCCAACTAAACCGGTTTAATTTTCGAAGGCTGTTTTTTTCTTTTCAGATTCTGACACTGAATAAAATGAAGCTTAAGGGGATATTCCACCCAGCACCATTTTCTCTGATCCTCTACATCAAGTACGGCCCCAAAGTTTTATTTACTTCCCGTTAGTTAATCCCTAGCTAAAAATCCGTTTTAAAATGTGGCGTCTAGGAGATTTTCTGTTGAATATAGGGGAACTTTATTTACATTCTTCCAGAAGATGCTTTGCACGCCTACAATGACCTTGAAGTTTTACCTGTGTGTGTGCAGAACTAATTTTAATCGTTTGCTAGTAATTATTACGAGATCAAAATTCTAAAAGACTAGTGCAGGGAAAATTAAAATTAATTATTCCAATAGATCGCCGAAGCAAAATTATAAGACACTAGTCTAGAAAATTATAAATTGTGATTTTAAAATACGAGAAACATTCCGGTTTGTGACGACACAATTAATGCGTTCACGCTGGCTAGGCGCAATGCCAACTGAGATAGTAGCTTCGATTTTGGCTGCAAGGAACGAAGTTACTGTCTCAGTTGACCTTGACTATGGTAAATGTGCGGATGCGATCGGCGCATAGCTGTTATAAGGCAGGCGGTATGTTGCTTTAAAAGGACAATACCATCTTAGTATTTTCGTGCATTCCACTTCATCTACATGGGTCTGAAGTTATGTTGCAAACTGAGTCGTACCAGGTGCTAATATACGCAAGAGAATGTCCATGCCGCAACTATCGCTTCACATTCAATCCCATCGTTACAAGGTCGTCTGAGATAGAAGCTGTGGGTTCCCTTTCCCGACACCAGACCGGTTGATTGAACATCGCCACAATCTATTTTTACCATAACAGAGCTAAAAGGTGTCAAGTTTACGGCGGGCGCGTGAACTGGCCTTGAGTCATGAGACCAAACACGCGATTTCTACCTCAATCGGCCTTGGCTTGAAAAATAAACAGATTGGAAAGCCAAATGAGCTCGATTTTTGGCAGCGGAAATAGGTTTGCATCTGTATTTATCTGGCTTGAAAAAAGCCATCTGCTCCATCGCTTCACGGTTGCGGAATGTGCCGCATGCTTGGACTAAATCGTAGCACGAATTGCATTTTTTTCGCACTTATCCATTGGGTTAAAACTTAGGCAGCGTTTTTTAACGCATTTGACCACAACGCTATAGGAAATACAGCTAAAGTTTTTATTAGTATTTGTACGAAAAAATCCAACATCCCACAAAATAGCTGTTTAGAGAATAGTCCAGACGGGACATTTTCATCACAAATATTGTACCAGCCTAAGATTTGGTTTATTGAAGTAATACCTAAAATACTTGGACATACTAAAGCACTGAAATTAAAATATTTGCTACTAGCCTAGGAATTTGTTTCTGATCTGCTAATTCAATGAAACTTACAGATCAGACACAAAAGACAATTTTTTCAAAGTTCCCTGTCGTTTCCCTGATTTTCAAAGAAATTCTTGTTTTCCCTGAAATTTCCCTGATAGTTTGGCTCTATTTTAATTTTTCCTGAGATTTTCAGATTTTCCAGGTTTTGTCTGAACCCTGTTGAACCTTAACCAAACAGAAAGAAGTTTAGTACGAAGAGAAAAACTAGGAATTCGTGCCTTGCCTGTTATATCTTTCCGACCACGGTAAGGGCCCGAGATTGTGTCCAAAAGAGGCCAAGTAGATGCATTAGCTGTTGAATGAGGGTGGTAGTATCTCACCCTACCCTCTACGGCTAGTCTAGCAAGGTCTTTGCCACGGTCGCCTTTCCAGTGCTACCCATAGCATCAGCTTATCTTTGGGCGCTAGGCCGACCTCTGCCATCACTCAACCACTTTATGAAGAATAAGAAGGAAGGTGATGCACAAACTGTCCAAGTTATATTTGTTCCGATCACAGTTCGATACCGATGTCAATCCCAAGTTGAAAGATCTACGCAGCCTACAGGGTTTGAAATAAAACACTTTTCTGACAAAACCCAACCCACGTGGGTTTTATTGTTTTTTTTTTTCCGGGGTTCCGGTTTTTTCTTGGGTTTTATCGGCCTTTATTGAGCTAACTTAGGCTTCAGCTTTAGTTCAAGAGTGTTTTACACGCACAATACTAGTGGTTGTTAGGCTTGGTTAAGATAGCCTACTAACACGACAATGCAACACGAATTAGAAAATGAAAACGAACTCGTTTGATGCTTAAGGTTTAACTGGTCCGAAGTCAAAACAGCAAAGGAACACAAATAAACTTTCTGTTGCTGTACTGTTTAGTCCACGTTAAACCTTGCTGCTGTACTCGAATGTTTTTACCATTTTTACTTTTGCACGCGATAGGTGAATCCTACTTGGCTAAACAACATCGCTGGAAAATATTTAAAAGCTAATCGGCTTTAGTGTGTTAGCACAGTTGTACAGTCAAAGGGTTCGTGCAATTCCTTGACAATCTGGAAATGTCCTGGAAAGTAATAATGAAATTCCAAGCCTGGACAAGGGCTTGAAAATTTAAAAAAAAAAATCATCAGTAGGGTGATGAACAGATCGTAGACGACGTGACTGAAAAACAATGAAAAAAATTTCTTGTTGACGTGCCACTTTATTACACATCTGCACGGTAGTGGAGTTGGTTCTAATAGACAATTTTAAAAAAAAGGCCTTTTTCATATAAAAACCAAAACTGGTAAAAGGGGTCGCCAAGTTCGGAATGGTTCGGCTCTTCAAAGGAGTGATATCAACACACCAAAACATTCGCTAACTTAATCGCACCGACTAATACTTTGGACGTTAAATGAAAACTTGAACATCGCTACCGAAAGTAGCAATGTTTTAGTTTTCATTTAACCTTCGAACTATTAAACGGTGCGATTACGTTGGCAAACGTTTTGGTGTGTTGATATCACTCCTTTGAAGGGCCGAACCATTCGGAACTTGGCGTCTCCTTTTACCAGTTTTGGTTTTTGATATGATATAAGGTAACTGTTGCTTGTGTTTAAGTTAGGATCTAGCCATAGGCCGGATGATTTTTAATACAAATAGGTAAAAAAAAAAAAGCTAGATAAATGCTAGAATGGGTTTTATTGTGTTTTTTTTTAGGGTTGAGTTTTTTCGGACAAACACCTGAGTCTTTCTCATCCCAATTTAATAGTAGGTCTGGGAGACACTTTGCCCAGGGTACCCATCTCAGTTGTTTCTTCGCACCATTTCAAGGTCCTGCAGCCCGGAAGAAACCAAACTGGACAAAAACGCAAACCGCGAGCTTTGTGATGAGTCCTAAATAGGATGAGCAAGAGAAGCTAGTTGAGCGGTCAGCTCCAAGCCTAGTGGATGCGGGATGGAATCTCACACCACAGATTAAACTTGAAAGAGAAAAATCTCAGAAAAATCGGCTTGGAAAAGGACATCGACCATTAAGCTCTCCTTCAGCCCACTTTCAAGCAGGGTTGCTCGCATCACTAAGCCACCATGACCATTTTAGCTTATAATCGCATTAGTGAGACGTTCCATGCAAACAAGAATGTTGACGAAAGTGACGAATTTATAAAAACAATATTTTTTTTAAAGTTAGAAGTGATAATAAATATTAACAACAAAAAAACAAACGAAAAAAGCCGAGAAATAACAGAGTGAGAATCCGATTTAAATGTACGACGAAACTCTTCAGAATCTTAAGTATCAAAGATAAGCACGAAACGGCCCCCTCACATATTTTTAAAGAAATATGTTTACGCGGTGCCATAATATAATTTCCGCGCACGGGCGCAAAAAAAAACAAGATATGACAATAAACACAACACGCCCCCTACCCCCTCCGCCCAACACAACCCCCCCCCCCCCCCCAAAAAAAAAATCTTTTTGTTATTTATCTCCTCTGGTGAGGTTAATTTCTTTTATTATTATTACCGTATATTTGTTGTGAGCCCTACGCTGTAGTTGGAAATTCATACTTTGCGTATCGAAATTTTGTTGGCGTGTGTGTGTGTGTGTGTGTGTGGGGGGGGGTAACGCTACAGAGGATAACAAATTAAATTCAAAATGGGGTACAGTATATGAGAATTCGACTAGTACAGCGCCGTATTAACCTCGTGGAGGCCTTGTGCTTAAGTTTTGTGGCCACCCACCGCCCCCA
>JAHWFP010251217.1:0-24479 GCA_023313725.1 Lithobius niger
GCCAATATTAGAGCGATGACGTCACTTTTGTGAATCATCGGACTTTTACGGAAACATGAAGCTGGTTTCATCAGCAGGATTCGGAGTAGTTATGCCAATATTAGAGCGATGACGTCACTTTTGTGAATCATCGGACTTTTACGGAAACACGAAGCTGCTCTCATCAGCAGGGTTCGGAGTAGTTATGCCAATATTAGAGCGATGACGTCACTTTTGTGAATCATTGGACTTTTTCTAGTTATGCCAATATTAGAACGATGACGTCACTTTTGTGAATGATCGGACTTTTATGTAAACTCGAAGAAGCTTCTCGTCAGGATCCGTTTGATTTGGTGATTCTTCAGCAAATGTGATGAACAAATGCGATGGGGCTATATCGCTATGCGAAATAAAGACAAACCACGTAAATTCTAAACATCGTAAAATCGTAAACATCGAAAACGTCGAAGACCATCTTAAACATCACCGGGGCTCGTACACTCAAAATTTTATGTTAAACACTGAATGTTAATACTTCCCAAATAAAATCTGATGTCAAATCTAGTTAAGAATCGTTTTGTGGAAAGAAAACAAAAATTCTCTCACCGAATCCTACTCGTGCTTTTACAAAACCTACAATTTGTGCGGTTTAGCACTCAAACTCCTTTCCAGTAAATTTCAGCAAAATTAAATCTGGAAAGGAGTTTGGTGCTAAAACACACAAATTATCGCTTTGGTAGAAGCACTCGGCATAATACAGCCGATAATGGGTTCAAAGGATTATCGTGGCTACTGATAAACTACCGCGAAATGAGTATCTCCTCAGCTCTGCTTCGCCTTCGTATCACGCATCATTGAACATGCCTCGCTTACAGAAACAAGCATCTGTGGAGGAAAGAATTGCGAAACAAACCTATTATGTTTTTTTTTGTTGTTGTTGTTATTAGCACATACATATGCAAAATCCAGCCAAAGCATCTACAATAAAAAAAAAAAAAACAAGTTGTAGAACAACCAGTATTGTAAACGGACACACCGGCTATCTGAGTCACCGTCTGCAAAAAACAACGCGGAATGCGTACTTACACAATCTCTTCTAATACTGAAGGTATTCAATGATTGTAAACGGGTGGTTGTTGGCAATAAGCTGAAAACGTAACGTTTAATGGTATACGCAACTTAATATTAAATGGCTGGCCAAATGTTCTGTGGACGATTAAAATTAAAGGATTTGGGAAGCTCCGTTAAATATTGAAAACGCTATAAACGGGACAGAAAGCCAATTGGGCTCGATAAGTGTTAAATAAATACGGATGCAAACCTATTTACGTTGCCTCTAGGACTTAAATGTCAGACTGCCTGAACGGGGAATCGAACCCACGACCTTTGAAATCAAAGGCTTGGAGTCCTAAGTGCTCAGCCATGTCAGTGTGGCTGAGCGCTTAGGACTCCGGCCTTTGATTTCAAAGGTCGTGGGTGCGATTCCCCGCTCAGGCAGTCTGACATTTAACTCCTAAAGGCAACGTAAATAGGTTTGCATCCGTATTTATTGAAAACGCTGTTTACCTTCTGCCCAGAATCCAGTTAAAATAAAAATAGCATACACGAACCCGTGAGTCTGAGGGTGGGTCATCAGGGCTGGATTACGGCGGGCCAAGCATTAGCCACTTGCTAAAGGTTCTATCGTTGACGATGATTAAAATTAAAGGATTGGTGAAACGCGGTTACCTATAACGTTGTTTACTTTCTACCTCTCCCAGAAAAAAAATGACAAAGTCGGCAGGCTAATGGTTTAAACTTTGTTCTACCAAGGCGTATTTGTTTATTTCCGGTGGGAATATTCATATGTAAGTGCATGGAGCCCAGGTCAGAGAAGGCGTTGATTGAGTGAGCGAAGCGAACGAAAATCGGCGTTTGTTAACAAGTGTGCGCAAAAACACACAGACGGGAACAAACACCTTCCGCAACAAACACATGAGATAGCAAACCGTCCCATTGTTGCAAACGGTGCATCAAACACCACCCGCGCGTAGCACGGGCTTAGTTAATATTTCGATGCTAAAACAGGCAGTCTACCTCAGGATAATTTAAAACCACAACCACTTAACATTTGCTAGTTTAGGCTTTGTCAACAAACCACATCACTGCTTCACAGTGCAGGGTGCCAAATAGCACGTTCTCTTTAATTTGATTGCGTAATTAAACCAGTCTTGCTGGCAAATTACTTGTATTGGTAGTTTCCTTTGTTAACAGTCCATTACAATTACAAAAGGCTAGATGGGAAATTACACAACTATTTGGAATTAATATCATATTGTACTTTTAACGAGCCATTTCCGTCATTCATTCTTACCAAGATGGCTGCTCCCATACCTGTGTTGAAAACATACTGCTTTGTGTGGAGGTGAATATTAATATAACTATTAACATTGAAAGGAAACTATCAAGTGAATTGCTTGCAATACGGCGTTCATGTTGAAGATCATATGCTGTTTGTCATCCTGCATTGCGTAGCAGTGATGTGTTTTATGAAAAGGCCCAGGCTATAAATATAGGTGGCTGTGGTTTAAATTGTTATGAGGAAGATGTTACCCGTTTTAGCAACAAAGTATAATGTTACGAATTTTTTATCTCTAAGCTTTGTCTGAATTTTATATCTAGACACTCGCTAGTGTGTCGCCGCCAAGTGGAAAGGCGGCCGCTAGCAGACTGTGTCTTTTATCTGTAACGACCTTATACCTGATTTCAGCCTACTGGTGTCAATTCCCCATGCGGTAGAAATCTTTGAAAATCGTTGGAATCAGGTGTCTTGGATCCAGTAACGAAGAAAACGGCAACATTATAGTGTGGGAACGTCCTTTTATGGAGAAAAAGTACCCTCAATAACGTTGGTTTGTGTTACTGGCTAGCTAAGGACAAGGCTACCATGTTAATTCTCATAGGGTATAAAGACAAGTCTACAGCTCGTTAGGGAAAGTTCACACATCTCAATTTTGACACACAGGTAAAGAGTAGTGTACGGGGAAGTGACTTTTTCTAAAATGGGGGTTGCAGCTAGAAGCACGTGGCTGTGAAATGGCGCGTAAATGCAAAACTTTTGTTGTAACCCGTTGTTTGTATTGTCATCCAACAGTCTATCATAACATGTTTAAGTGTTATACGCGCATCGTTTCAATACTTAATTGTCAGAATACGTTGTTGCTGCAAAGAGGCTGCTCATTATAGTCAGTGTTTGTAGTTTATGTTTGGGGCATGAACCTTCGGGTCAGGGCCCCGTAATAAATATTAATCCGGCTCATAAAAACAACAAATCCCACTAAGAGACTGAATCGTTCATTGCAAAAAGAGTTGGAAACAAAATGCAGATCGTGAGCATAGGGTCCAATCAAGTAGGAGAAAAAGTAATTTTTTTTTAAAGAAGTGTGATTTATACCACACGCCATGGCTGTTTGCTCTGACGTGCATATCACGTGACTGGGCTAGTCCAATCAGACAGCCAAACAGCCCTTGTTCTCGTTCGTTATTGGCTAATTCATGGTGACGTCACGGCAAACATCCATTGCGCATGGTTTAGTAATGTGCCAAGTTTGCTGGTTTATCTTGACACACGCTACTGTGGTGCCGCCAAGTAGACGATCGGCCAAGTAGATGAGACTAATTGTGATTGAGTGAGCAATTCCAGCTTCACTGCGTAATTCACATTAGGCTCGGGAGAAGTAACTGAGGGGAGGGGCGATGCGCTGATTGAGTGAGCGAAGCGAAAAAGTGGGATTGAACAAACTTAAGCATGGACTCGCAAATGTAAAAATTATGAATGAGAAAATTTATAGACATAAAATTCTCCCAGAAAAAAGTAGAGGTGACGATAAAACTGTGTTACCTTGTGTTATCTTTTATAAATTCACAGTCCTATGAAAGTTGTGATATTCACCCAAAACCAAAATTGGTATAAGATAAGCCGCCAAGTTTACAAAAAGGATCGGCCTTTGAAAGTAGTGATATCATTCAACGAGGGAAAGACCACCAAGGTTAATCCTATTAGCCAAGTTAATCGCACCAAATAATACTTTAGACGTTAAATGAACCCTTGAAGATTGCTAGTTTTCATTTAATTTTCGAACTATTAGTCGGTGCGATTAATTGGGCTACTACTTATTAACCTTGGCGGCCTTTCCCTCGTTGAATGACATCACTACTTTCAAAGGCCGACCCTCTTTGGAAACTTGGCGGCTTCTCTTATACTAATTTTGGTTTTGGGTGGATATAAATAACATCGCACTCCAACCTTGGAGGTAGTTTTCAAGGTCATCGAAAATATATCTCCTAAACTATTCAAGATACGGGTATAAAGTAAATTAGAAAGTTGGTTGGGCTTATAAAACAAGTCCAACAGAAAGGAAACAGAAATGAAATCGCGCCGTAAACACGGAAGATGTAGGCAAAATAACTTGGACGTTGCAGGGAAGCCAACCAAGGGGCAGCGATAAGCCAAGCAAAGTGACCAAATACAGTTATTTCATAGCCTTATGGTTATTTCACACCCTTAATTAGGTTTAAAGGTGTTTTGAAGTAAAAATTACGCAGAAAACAATTCATAGCCAGCAAGATCTTATCCATTATAAGATATTCCGTTAATTAGATGATTTTCCATTATACGGTATTCCGTTTAGACGATTTTCCAGATTTTTTATTTTTGCAGATATTAGACAATTATCCCATTAGACGATTTTCCAGTTAGACGTTCGTCCGACGCCCCGCAAAATTGACGGTGATTTCAAGGCTCTTGACAACGACAATTCCAATATTCAAAGTTTTTCAAGCCTTGAATTTTCGGTTTTCAAATTTAAGGCTTGTCCAGATATTCGAGGACGCGTGTGAACCCTGCTAACATGATAAACTGCTCTGATTCGGCATCTTTAATCTGTAGATTAGTGGCGTCGCAGTGCCAGAGCGTAGCGAAACGACTCCGGAACCAACTCTTGACTGGATCATGCATACTCGTACTTTTTGTCGAGCGAGCTTCCAGTACTGGCAAAATTTACACACTTTTGACTGAATATATACGTAACTGTTACGCAGGAAGGAATTCCCTTTAAGCAAGCGGGGGAGGTGAATAAAGGTAGCCGCACACCAAACTAGACATTTAGTCGCAAGACAAAACATTTTGTCGTAACCTGTCTCAACGTGCTGCAGACGTCTCCAAAACCATAGCAATGAGTTGAGCGAGTCACTGTCCCGCGAGACGTATTTAGGGCGTATTTAGGCGTCCCACGACAACAAAACGAAGCTCCTAATTACGGCTGGTGGGGGGGGGGGTCTCTCCACCAGCTGCGATGTTTTGTCGTCTCGCAACTTTTCATCGCGATACATTTTGTCTAATTTGGTGTGCGGCCTAAGTCGACAAAACGTCGCACGACAGGACATTTTGTCGAAACATGTCTCAGCGTGATGCAGACGTCTCCAAAACCATAGCAATGAGTTGAGCGCCAAACACCGGATGCGCTGTTGTCGCGAGACGTCTTTAGGCGTCTCACGACAACAAAGCGAAGCTCCTTTCTAGTGTCGTGTGACGGGGGGTCTCTCCACCAGTTGCGACGTCTCGCGACTTTTCGTCTTGCAACGACGTTTTGTTGATTTTGGTGTGCGGCCACCCTTAGTCAGCATGATGCTCAATGTTCCATTTAGGTTTACTAATCTAAAGATATCTCAGATGGGATGTTATTTGGACACTATAACCCCCACACCATTCTGAATATCTCCTTGTTTCCCCAACTGTCAGGGACTTTTTTGTTCAATACTACTACTGTGGATTCACCAGAAAAACGTCCTGGATTGGCTGCTGAGTCTGATGCGATCAGCAATGGTTTCACGTCTCGAGATAGGACTCAACGCACGTTAATACTGTAAAGGTCTGTCCAGACAGAAGACAATTTCGTGCGAAGCGATGCGTTACTACGTGTCTACAAGGTCAAAATTGCTGCAATCGTACGGTTCATGTTGTGTTTAAGCACTAATATTGAAGTCTTTTTTGCACCATACTGCGACACCGGGCAGCCGCGAGCAGCCTGTCTGGTTAGGGCTTAAGTGGCAACATCGGTGAGTTTAGGAAAGTCCCCACAACAGAAATGCAGCTTAGTATATAAACATTTATTTTGGTGGTGAAAATTAAAAAAAAAAATATGCATGCACGTATTTAAAAAAAAAAAAAAAACAGGTAGCAGAACTTTGGACATCGGTAAGTAATTTTCATGTATTATTAAAATAGCTATGTATTTACATATTTTCGTTCACGAGTTGCCTTTCTGGGCGCATGCTTCGCAAGGCTATCTGTCCCTGCAAAGGTTGCTGTCCACACAGCTTTGTCATAAAAGTGGCCGCGTAGCTTGTGGACACGCTGCAGAAGCAATGGAGTTTCCCCATAAAGGCCTCTCCAGACAGAAGGCAATTTCGTGCGAAGCGATGCGTTACTGCGTTCCTACAAGGTCAAAATTGCTGTAATCGTATGGTTGGTGTTGCGTTTAAGGACCGATTTTGACGCCTTTTTACACCATCTTGCGTCGCCGTACTGCCGCGAGCAGTCAGTCTGTTTAGACCTTAATTGTTCACAATTATACTTGCAAGTGTTTAACGAACGGATGTCCAAGATTTTTCCTAGCTACGTGTTTAAATAAACACAGATGCAAACCTATTTACGTTGCCTTTTGGACTTATATGACAATGTGCCTGAGTGGGGAATCGAACCCACGACCTTTGAAAACAAGGGCCGAGGCCCTACCGATGAGCCATACTGACACGGCCTTACTGAGCCATACTGCACGTGTTAAATGCTACCTGTGGACGTTTCCTTTTAGGCCCTGTCAGTATGGCTCATCGGTAGGACGTCAAAGGTCGTGGGTTCGATTCCCCGCTCAGGCAGACTGGCATATAAGTCCATAAGGCAACGTAAATAGGTTTGCGTCTGTATTTATTTAATTCTTGATGAGCCTTTGGCTTTTCGTCTTTTACGTGTTTAAACTTGTGATGATGGTGTCGCAAGACGGACTACTGCCAAAGCATTTGCCAGAACATTAATCAAGAACGAAAGTTAGAGGTTGGAAGGCGATCAGATACCGCCCTAGTTCTAATCACACTTGACACTAGCCACACACTTTAAGAACAGTTATACGTTCCATTTGTTCTTGCAGGTGCCTCCTGACAGTCAGAAGAAAGCACAAAGAATTTTATTTTCAGCTCAATTTTCGAACATAATTGTTCACGATAAAAAAAAAACCACTTGAAACGATAAAAACGTATGGGAGCACTGAGTTCCAAGCCATATGCCCAGCGCCATCTTAGAAAATGAGCTACGTACCAAAATTCAGAAGCCTGTTCTGCCCTTAAGCGTGGCTGGACGCCGTCGTTTATATGATTGGACGAACTACTGTCTTCGAATTCAAGGTCTAAGCTTTTGAGCGTTGGCCCCGTTTAGCCGATTTGTTTTGGTGATTTGTTGAAAATAATCGTAAGAACCACACGACAAAAATACATCGGTTATCGGCCGAGCGAAGCAATTAGGCCTTAATACTCGACCAAATTTATATTTTGTGTGTCTGTGTGTGTGTTTCTGTTTGGGACACGATAACGTTCGAAATTTTGTTCCCATTTGGTTCCAGTGTGCCAACAAGGGGGCAAGCTTTTGGTGTACTATATAACTAGTTCAAAGATGAAATTTCTACCTCATTATTTAAGGGGTAGAGGCCAAAATTCGAGATATAGCACTGGGCAGAAGTTATATAAGTGGAACAGTGGAGCACTGGGCAGAAATCACATACCTATGTTTCTGCCCTGTGAATATAGAAATTGAACTAATGTGTTCTTGTATTATAGCGTCTTATACAGGGTGATCAGTTAGGTTGCGACTCAGCTCGATAGCTAAAGTACTACTGAACGATATGTTATACGAGACCCGGGTGATGTGATGAGGCCAAGAGAGGCCATAGATTAGACGAGAAATGGATGACCTTGCCAAATGTTACCAAGGTCATTCAACTGCTTAAATATGCATCACTGCACACCATGAGTATAAATTAGGAATATGTAGGGAACAAAGAGATATTACCAATACAAAAAAAAAAACGGACCAGATTTACAGGACCGATGACGTACATACAAATGCTACTTTCGACCCCTGAATGGCATTCCATTCAAACACTCCGTCGGTCAGGGAAGCATCGCCTACTGTCAGGGGTCGAAAGTCGCCATTTTACGTACGTCATTGGTCCTGCCAATGTAGCCCGATTTTTGTTGATTTATACTCATGGTGTGCTATGCATATTTAAGAAGTAAGCAGTTGAATGACCTTGATAACATTTAGCAAGGTCATCCATTTCTTGTCCAATCAGTGGCCCCCCTCTTGTCCTCATCACATCACCCGGGTCCCATAACGTATCAAGCTGGGTCACAACTTGAACTGATCACCCTGTATATTACAATGTACATCTTCTTATATTATACCATCTTTCTCTCGGCCGAATTATTGAGATGTTCAGAGCTCAATTAAATGTCCATTTGGGTGATTATGATTGGAACTGTAAGGTGCTACCTGATCGCCATCGGTCCTCCAACTTTCATTTTTGTCGTTTGTGTAGCGAAAGCTGGGAAAGAGCTACAGCAACGACTTTATTCGCCCGTCCGTCGCCTTTTTCAACTCCGGATGGTAGCAGATAGACACAAACGGTTTTCACCATTAGATCCAGCGTCCAAAAATGAGTTAAGGAATTAAAAAACAAAACAGGAAGTATGAACGGAAGTGACCTGCAAGTGGCCGGAAGTGGCTGACAAGTGAGCCCATCACCTATGGAACGGTACCAGATAAGACACAAACTGTTTTCGCCATTAGATTTACCATGCAAAAATTAGTTAAAATGAATAAAAAAAAAACAACCGGAAGTACGAAGCGGAAGCGGCTCACAAGTCTCCGGATGTGGCCGACAAGTGAGCTCATCGAATATGGAACTGTATACCAGATAGAGACAAGCGGTTTCACCAGTAGATTCAGCGTCTATAAATTAATAATAAAAAAAATAACAACCGGAAGTATGAAGCGAAAGTGGCCCACAAGTAACCAGAAGTAGCGAGTGAGCCAATCATCTACGGAACGATACTAGATGGAGACAAACGGTTTTCACCAGTAGAACCAGCATCTGAAAATTAGTTAAAATGAATAACAAAAATTTTAAAAAAGCCGAGGCATGAAGCGGAAGTGGTCTAATAGTGGCATAAGTGTACAGAAGACCGGTTGCGGCTAGGTAGTCGCTGCAGCCGCTTGTTTGATAATGAAAACATTCTTCTCAAATGCTTTTACAGTAGTTCGTCATGCAACGATGGTCCAAGAATTTCGCCTTTTGCGTCACAGTACGAATGTGTTTGCGACTCTTCCATGCTGGCTTGGCAACCATCTACGTCATAATCACCACGGCTATACGTTGACATTTTTCTGAGCATCCTATCGTGCTTTCCGACTGACTACATAAATAAACCAACGTCCATCTTCCCATCTTGAAACAATGACTTAAGTTGGAGAGTTGAGGAGAAAAGTGGGAGGAGAAGACTTTAAAAGTATGGGCGCATAAAAAGAGCAAACTAAAAGGGGAAAAAAAATCGTACCGAAGACGGACGAGACAAGTGGAGCGGTCCAACACGTTTTTCAAGGTTTTCATCAAAAGCGCGGATCATGCACGCAAGGTAGATACACAGCACACGAAATCTTTACGTCATTCGCGGTTTCCCGAACGAGATAACCACATTGCAGGACGTCATCAGTGCGTGAGGGTAAGGGTTTAGGGGAAAAGGGTGGGAGGGGGGGAAGAAAGGACGAGATGGGGGAAAATTTTAAAGGTGGCTCTTTTATTTATATATTTTTTTAAAACCTCCCGTGTATAGGCGCACACCAACCAAAACCGCTGAGGACTTTGAAAATCGTCCATCATTGCATCATCTTTTGTTTCCTGGCCCTTTGTGATTCACCGAAGCTTCCCGGTATTATATTGTAGAGCGGACCAAGGTGACGAACCAGTTTCCCCTTTTGGCACCATTATAATTCCCGACCCTTTCCCTCTTCTTCTTCTTCTTCCCATGCTGTTTATGCATCCGTAGCTTCATCACTTTGGGCTATAAAGGGTTAAATTTGGTGATGACGCTGGTGATGATCACTATACGCTATACAACGACAACGACTTGATTCTAGACATTGGCCGTCGCAGGAACCTCCGGGCACCGGGTGCGAGCACAGTGACATCGTTTGAACGCAGGACAGGAAGAGATGATTTATGTCGAGGGAGGGGAATGACGTTGGGAGGGGGAAGACAATTATAAAAAATTATAAACCCTTGCACGAAAAAAAGAAACGGAAATAAAGATCGGTAACTATTTCAGAAAGAAAACAATGGAATAAAGAATAAATTACGACTGGAGGCAAGTTGGAGTTAAACGGAACAGCCAGTTGGCATTTAGAACGAGCCTTGCAAGGAAACGTAAGAACTGTCTGAGAATGAAATGAGGGACATTTTCCAGCCTCAACGACTTGCGTGTGTGCGTGGGTTTGATGCCGATCAACTCTTCTCCTTGTTGACTAGTCCGAACGCCGGCAACGACGGTGCAAATACTAATACCAATTTCACACTAAACAAATAAGAGTATACCGTGCCACCGTGCAACACTGGACCGTGCAGTCAGGGCCGGGCGAAAGTTCGCGAATGTGTGTGTTTGGAGGTGTGGGTGGGGGTGGGAAGAGGGAACAATGCGTAATTAGACGTCCCCTATGTGTGAAGTTTGTGTTCCCCCACAACCAATAACTTGTTCTGTTCAAAAAATTATGACTTACTTGGATGGGTTCCAGATAATTCGCCCTGAGAAGACGGTCCCAGACAATTCGGCCCCAAGAGTACAAAAAAAAAAAAACCATCGACCATTTGGTCACAAGTTTAAAAAAAATCAAGTTAAAAATGCATGACCAACTATGACAGTATGGTCCCAAGTTATCTTATCTTAAATCTTAAAAATGTTTGTGACATTTTGGTGCAATATAGATTAAGATCACACTCGACAATCGATAAATTCACTCTTCATATTTTCCGGCAGTGAGTTTCGGGCAGTTTGCCTTCGCCTCAGTTCTGCTTGCACTTTGGCAGAGTGTGCAAGCGATAACAAAATGAATATAGTTTTTATAGCATTTTGTGCAAGCTCAACTTATTGGCATATATTTATTTAAAATCTACTTAAGCCACTCTGGCGAGTTTAATTTTTTTCTGCGAGACGGAATTTTCTTAGTTTTTATACTTCATATGTAACCAAATGTCGCACTATCTGTACAACTTTGGAACCGAATTGTCACGAATCCATTTGGATGGCTTCACAGCTTGGACTGAGAGGAACCGAATTGTCACGAATCCATTTGGATGGCTTCACAGCATGGAGTGAGAAAGCGTCGCATTTTCGGCTGCCCCCCCCCTCCCCCCACACACCCGCCATCCTAATCTATCCATAAGACACAGGCCAACTCTAACCAAATTGTACCTACGTCTCATGAACAAAACACAGCAAAACGCACTAAACGTCTACATACGCAAAATACGTCTGCATACGTCTACAGCAAAATTTGTATTCTAATGAACTATAGTTTGTTTTTTGTTTGCACTTCCAGTTATAATTCATGACAAATACTGCGGAGATTTCTTTTCAGTTAGGTCTGGTAGCCTAATAAATGAAGCGATATTTTCTATATTTATACAGATGGGAGAGGTGGGGAGTTGGGGAGAAAACAACACAAGATAAATAAAAAAAAAATGCCTCTTGTTAGGCGGATAAACAGCCACAAAGACAAAAAAAAGGACAGCATATTTTAAATTTTCAGCATGCATTTGATGCCTTGGTCAAGTAAAAAAAAAACCACGAAGTGAGGATGGCTGTGATGATCGGGTTTTTGTTTTACTTGTTTTTTTTTTTTTTTACCAAGGCATCAAATGCATGATAAAAATAAAATATATGCTGTTCTTTTTTATGGCTTTGTGGCTGTTTGTCCGCCTTTCAGGAGGCATTTTTTACTCTTGTTTACCCTTGGCCGCAAATAAGTAAGTAAGTAAGGCCCGTATTCCGAACGCTGACTCAGTGCTTGGCCCCAAGTACGACTCCGCTTAGCACGGATTGAAGGCAAGTATGGATTCCATATTCCCAACGACGACTCGTACTTGACTTGAGCAAGATTTCTCAAGTCTTGCTTAGACGAGCACGAGTTACAGAATACCATTCCTAAGTTTCGTAGAAAAGTCCTATAAGCTTCCGTAGGAAAACATATAACATGCATATTATATGTATACAATATAACATGCTAACTCCATGTAAACACGCATACAAGTTGGGAATCAAGAACAGTAAACCATTGTAAAGGGAATGGTGTTTACGCTATTGGTTTTACGAAAATAATAACCGAAAGAGCAAGAATGGAACAGCGATACCGAAAGTGAAAGTATTTCTGCCCTCTGCTGACGAAATACGACATTATGAAAACGCCAAAATCCGCTTGCTATACGCGTGTTTATTTTACGCAAACATTCTCATATAATTCTTGTAATTAAATATAAATGACTTTACACTAAACTGAAAGTTGAAATATTACGTCTTAGGCTAGAAAATAATTGATCTGCATTAAGGTAAGCCCGTGGATTTTATCTAGAGTGTCTTTATTTAAACCTTTGCCTTTTTTCCTTATAAAACCTACATGCAAAACTCGAGGATAAAAATATCGGCATTTAAATACATTCACAGGTATTTCTTTTAACTAAAATAAGTTCGTTATACGTAAGAGGCATACAATTAAAAACTTAAGAATTGAACAATTACGAAATTATGTGATTGGTGCCTGCCTCCATGTTAGCTTTCCTGTATGAGGGCGCGTTTATGCAGAGACTCGCCTTTGCATTCTCGCAGCTAGAACTCAATCGCGATGGCAAAGGTGACACTGCCATGGTAACAACGCTAAATGGATTAGCTAAATCCGACATCGTTTGAGTAAATACTTGCAGTCTTATAATCCGTGCCAATAATATAAAGAATTCCTCATGACGAAACAATTTTCCCAAACACTTCTGAACTCACGTTATTTGCTGTTTTCGTTGCGAGGCGGCAGACATAAAACCGCCGCCATGTTGGAATTTGAGGTGATTTCTAGCTTCTAGCTGCGAGAATGCAAAAGCGAGTAGCTGCGTAAACGCGCCCTGACTCAGTTCTGCAACATTAGCTCAACGTGTATGCAAATGTTGCAAACGCATTTTTGCCCGTCGTATCAGGCGGTTTGGCACAGTCGCTAAATCTACGTAAATTTTGCAAAAGCTATATATCGGGTGGGATGCACCAAATAGTGAGAGGTTTCTTGTTCTTTATGAAAAAGAAACACGGAAAAGAATTAGCAGCAAGCAATATAACACAGATACTGCCTACAAATTAAGCCAATACTGGTACACAACGACTATGGCGACACAAACTTTAGAATGTTAAGCAATTTATTAGAACTCTTTAAAATTCTAACTAAAGAAATGTGGACCACTGAAAAAAGACCTACCGAACTAAACACGAAAGTTAGGTATTGGATGATGACGACTTTAAATAAAAAAGCTGTTTATCTTTTATAAATTTTGTATTTACTTTTTAATTCTTGAGATGTTCTGTTAATACAGATTCCCTTTTGATGCATGTATTGCCATCTGCTCATATTGGCAAGATTGATTTTGTAGAAGTGGCTTCGTAGTGTTTATGTACACTATTGTTTATACTATGGAAATACAATTAAAAAAAAAAAAGTAAACTGGTTGTAAAAACAGTGTCAAATGCGAATTTATTCCCTTTGAATTTGCCATCAGTATAAACCTAAACGCATACAATTGCATACTATTTTGCTACCTGTACTCCAACCAAAAGAAGACTTAGCAATTGTTCTCTACCACATGACGAAATGCCCAGCTTCGGGAAAGCTTGGTAATCGTCATAGCAATTGCCCCGCCAAATGTAGGGCTGCCAAAATGCACAACGGTTTAGCAGCGAAGCCGCTTCTTGCTTAAGGGGAGACTCGAGCATACCTCGTACCTTTCTCAAAATTCCGTGCTTGAAACGTGACTTTGAGCACCGGTTGAAGTCTGAATTTTCGTTCAGAATACCATTCTCAAGTATGGCTTTAAGCAAGGCCACCTACAGTAAAGGCAGGATCAGATCAAGACAAATCAGGCGCGTAAAATCAACCCTTGATATTAAAGGAAGCGTAAGTTTGCTAGGTGCTGTCATCTCTACACCAAGTGGCAAAATTTCAAACTAACCGACGAGGGTTCCAAATTCTATCAACCGATGACGCCACTTGGCAAACTTGTTGCGTCGTTATTTGTCGCGCCTTCTAGCGGAGCATTGTGGAAAGCAAAGCTAATCCGGCCTTTGCTGTGGCTGTGGTTTAAGTTAAACTCAAGATTGGAGTCAGTGCTCGAGTTAAGCAAGGTTACACAATACCATCGCGTATACTTAAGCACGTTCTCGAGTTCAACTCAAGTACTAAGTCAGCTTTCGGAATACGGGTCTAAGTAAGTTTATTGCACTCCAAAAGCATTGCAAGAGGTACATTGGCAACGAAGTTCTGAGAGTGGAAATCTGTGTTCCAGAGTAAGCTCGTGTGCAACACAGAACCAATGAGGAAAAAATTAAAATCTCAATAGATGGTAACAAATTCAGCATAAGAGTAATACGAAAATATGACAAATTAAAACACAAACAAAAAAGTAAGTCAACGTAGCCCATATATCTACACAAGTCGAGCATTCGATAGATATACTAAAACAATAAGAGTATTAAATATTAATAATAAACAAGGATTCAAGGTCAGCAAGCCCAACAATCCATTCGCGTAAACTTCGATTTGAAACAATGAGCTGACCGGATGGTGGTTTTAAAGTGAAAAGGTAGCGCATAAATCTTAGGGCCATGATATAGAAAACTTTTACGTAGAATTGAATTGAAGTGAATTGATATTTAACCGTTCGTATATGGTTCTAGCAGTGCGCCAATTGGTGGGGGAGGGGGTGAAAATGGTGCAAGGCACTCGGGCCCAGAGGGTAGGGGTGCCCGAAGTTCGTGATGAAAAATTTTTATTTTAGGTAAATGTACAACAATTTTCGGAAAAATAAGGGAGGGGATGGCTAAAAAAATTTTCCAAATAAAACTGAACTGAAATAGATCTTCCACCTAATTATTAGGTTGTTACTTTTTATGGCTGCAATTTACTGCTTATGTTGGAAACGCTCATTTAAAAATTACAAAGCATGCTAGTAGGAGAATGCGTGTTCCCTGCTGTTCTCCTCACAGCCACGAGACTTCGGATGAAAGATACTTAGTTATATTTCCTCTAAGCAAGAGAATGGTCCCGAAATTGAGAGCAAAAACAACCCTAAGATACCCTAAATCAAGGGAGAAAAAATAATAATAATGGAGTGTGTCGGTTTCAAATGTGGAAGCTTTTCTTCAGTAACACGTCAGATTGTTTTGGACCAAACTGAGTAAAAGGTTTCATATTTTCGATGTTCCATTTTTTATAAAAACATTGCTGCTTATTAAAACATGGACATTTTTTGCAATAATACTTCTAGGCCTAGTCATCTGTGATAAAAGTGAGAAAAAGGTTTCATTATTTTTTACCTTTCGATAACCGATTAAAAAAAAATTTCTGCCTCCGGCAGGAGGCACACAGCATTTCATCGTCATTCATTATAGTCTAAAAGTCTTAACTGAACCTAATTAATTAATTCGCAAAGAAAACGTCTAAAAAAACATGATTTAGTCACAATTAACTTTTTCCGAAACCTACCATCCTGAAGAACGAATAAGAAAAATTACTAAAATGTGCTAGACAGTTTGTTGCAAATGTGCTTAATGGAAGCCAGAAAATAGCTGAAATAGGCACTAAAATAGTGTAAAATACTTCGGCTTCCGAGGCTCTGCCCCGGACCCCGCTAGGGAAGCTTTGGCGCTCCTCCAGACCCCCTCAAGAGCGACTGTCTTCCCTAGCAACACTTTCCATTGAAAGCAAAATTGCTAGGGAGAGTGACTTTTGATAGATAACTGGGCTAGTCAAAAGGCTAGACGAATTGCAAAGCTATGAATTTAATGTGTAAGAAGCGCTCACATAAAATGCATATTGAATTAGATGCTTAAAACTTCTTTCAGTAGCTAATAAATTTATATGTAAATCACAGGTGCGGTCCCAACAATATTTATTCTTGTTGGAGGGGGGCCCACAATTTTGCCCTTGCACCCCTCCCCCCCCCTGGAAAAGTCGAGCTGCGGCACTGGGTTCTAGGGTTTAAACCAACGGAAAATGTTCATGAAATTTTTATCTTATCTGGGGGGCCACCAAGGGTTGAATAGGTTCTGCTTGCAATGCTGTGATCGCTTCGTGTTTTTTTGAAAAATTACTCTACGTTATTTGTGCGGCAATATTCATCGTCCCCCTCCCATCCCTCCTTAGTTTACATGAACAAGTTTACAATCTGAATTTCATGGCAACTATTGGGGAGGAAAGAAGGTGCCTCGTAGTGGAAGAAGGTGCCTCTTACGATCAGAATCAAACTTTTAAAATGTATGGCGTTTTTCTCACTTTGGATGGGGGTTGATAGGGGTGCGGTGGGGGGGGCTTGTGAACTTACGTATACCGGCAGGTACTCATCGCGTCCATTTTTATTTCGGCGAGGGGTTCTTGTGAGGGCCAACGTCAAGCTTCACTCTTAAGCAGGCAGCAAGAAATTGCACGCACAACGGTCGCTTGCTTTTCCGCCATTTGCATTTCACACGACTCGGAGGATAAAGGCCCTATTAATCAGCAGCGCCACCTTCTTTCAAATCGGCACTCTGACGGCTGGTGCATGCTGGGTATCGAGATGGGTTTAACTCTTTGCGTCTCCGAGCTATAATGGTTGCCTTGGAGTCCAAGGCTTGGAGGTCTTTCTAGAATTAGAATGGAGGTAATGACGAACTAGCGCGAGCCTGGTAGCGACACGTTCACACATAGGCCGAGTCGATTCCTCGAGCGCAACAAGAAAACCTGATTCCTGCCAGAACATTAGTAAACGGAAATTATCTCTGGGCGGAAAAGTTTTTGGTTGCGGTTTCTGATGTCATATGTTTAGCCGCAGCGAGCACGGCAGCGTTAGCGAGGCACGTAATTAGGGGGAAATAACAACCATCATTTTCGTGAACCGCAACCTTGATTTACCCTAATTTGCAGATTTTACAGAAAAAATCGAAAGCAACTATTTTTTGAAATTGATGGTCATTTTTTTTTTCCAAATTGTGTGCCTCGCTCGCGCTACCGCGCTCACTGCGACTAAACATGTAATATCGGAAACTGCAACCAAAATTTTGCCCTGCCAGAGATAGTTTCCGTTTACTAATGTTCTGGTTGAAATCAAGTTTTCTTTTTGCGCTTGAGGAATCGACTCAGCCTATATGTGAATTTGTCCTGACCGGTAAAGGTCCATCCGTTTGAAGAAAATAGTCCCCAGTTTTAAGAATCGTTACGGGACAGATACAGGTTAACGTCGTCAACGGCAACAAAATACAGGCGGCCAGAAAAAAGCTAACTCCGCGAGCGCTGCGACTATTAATAAACAAAAACGGAACGTTAAATTTAAGAGAATGGGTCTATAAAATTCAAAACGTAGAAGAAACACGGACAAACTTTGAGAGCAAGGGGTCTAGGTGCAAAATTTTGTCAGTAAGAGGCTGGTAAGTATTAGACCCGTACTACCCGGTAGTTAGCTTAATTTTGTAAATCTAACTTCGTAAATACAGTTCTATCCTTTTCGGACAGAACGTGCGTTTGGCCTGTTGTAGCAGGTTTTATTTTTTTTATTTTTTGTTCTTGGAATATCTTTGAAGAACTTTAAGAACACAGTTTCTTGTGAAGTTTGGCATTTGACTTTTGATGTTTTGGAATTTTCGATTATCTTTATACGAATTTCGCACATTTAAGATAATTGATGAAAACCAATAATGTCCTTCTGGCCTGCGAATACGCTGCCGTGTTACGAAAATGATAAAAAAAAAAAAAACACATTTTTAACCAAAAAGCAAAGCAGGACACGCATACCCAACTAAGATTGGATTTTCATAATGGCTTAATAAGCAATTTTGTAAAGCTTTGACTTTTGATGCTTTAAAAATTTTGAGTAGGCTATGTTTACTCCGTCGAATTTCGTAGATTTTAAGTCATTTGTTGCCAGCCAGCAAAAAAGCAATTTTCATGTTTAGCGCATCTCAGAGTGTGTGTGTGGGGGGGCAAAGGGAGAAGTGCACTCCCCAGTATTCCCCTCCCACCACCTTATGAAATTCAAAGTTAAAATTTTGTAAAAGTAAACCGGTAAGGCATTTACAGCGGTTACAAAAAAAAAGTGAAAATTATCCTTTTAAACGTCTCGGTGACACTAAAATGCTACAAATGAAATGTGTTAAAGGACTTTGGTGTGATTAGGTCTATATTTGAGTAATCAGGCCTGTATTTGAATAATTAGGCTTTGCATTAGCGAATATTTATAAACTGGGTAACCTACTTTGGTAGGCCAAACTAGACCAAGTACACGGAGTAGTTTTTTTTCCTAGGCACGAATTAATCAGAGAATCACAAGCAGAAACCATGGTACCCTCTGTGAGATTTCCTGAAGTATAGTAATTTTTTTCTCCCTGCATGTTTAGGCAGGCGGTTTTCCTCCTATCCCAAACCCTCGTCACCTATCCACCCTATAATAAATAGTACAGCAGCAGCAGACCTAAAAAATCCGTCTAGGCCTACTCGTATTCAAGGTTGAACTTGAAAAAGTACGTAATACTGTATGAACAGATGTGTTTTGTAGTATATGGCTCCCAGGAATTGTATTTGTGGCTGAAAAAGGGGATGTTGAAGTAGATTCGAGCTTATCATTGTGGCGCACGTGTCAATTGAGTCGAGTAGTAGGCCAATGAATGAGATGCGACATGAAAGTAGGGTACGTCAGAGAGGGGGGGGGGGGGGGGGGGGGGGGGCGATCGGCTTCGACGGGAAATCTGTTTCAACCCGAACAACATCAAGAGCCAGAGGGTAAAATGAATGCAATTGAGAGGCAGCCCGCTTTTATAATTTGTATTTCCCCTATACCTACCCCTTATAATTTCCCTTTCTGTTTTTTTTTTCTTTCTCTTTTTAAATCACTCTTTCTGATTTCCCCCCCTCAACCCTATGAACACCAAGGTCGGTTCTAGCCAATGCAGATTTGAAAGTGAAATCGGGGACTCCTCCATTTATACGTTGTCATTGCATCGCCCACGTTCGCTTTTTTTATTTTGTCTTTGCAGCTTTCGTTTTCCACCCTTGTCAACCCCTTTGGCTCATCCCGAATAGTACTCGTCAGCAGCTACTGGCCTATTATGCCTATGGAAATGAGTTGGCTGCCTGCTTAATTCGTGCAGCTGATTCTTGTTGTAGTACTCTCTTTCTTTCTCTGTCTACCAAATCTGTCTCGCTATGTAGTAAGGATGCTTGATATACTGTCTACAGCAGTGACACGACGTAGTATTATTGTATATAACTCTATGCTGGAGCCTTAATGGGTTAGCTGCAAGGGGCACTGCAGAGAGAAACGGAAAACCGTCATACTGAAACCGATGCTGTGAAGAGTGATTTCTTAGACCTAAAACGCGCGATTTTTGTTGTTGGAGAAAACAACGTTATTTTAAGCCTAAGAAATCCGCTCTTCCGTTGTTTTCCCTTCCATTTTTATGTAGTGCACCTTGTAGTTATGCCCTCCAAAACCCCTGCTCTTAGTGCCAATATGGCGGCAAATGTCACTGTTCTATTGTGGATCCCACCATTTGGTTAAGACTTCAAATTGTTAACATCAGCTCCTGATAAGAAAAAAAAGATTGAATTCAGTTTTGGCTGTAACGTAGGGGTCTAAGCAGGAAGCCTGGGGAAATGGGGGCTGGGGGCGTTGCTTCCAGTCTCTCGTCGGCCTGTAAGACACCTCATTTTTAGAAATTTTAGTGCCTTTATGCTTTCAATTGCAATTTCGGGTCTTGGGGCGGAGAACGTATCTCCCCGTCCCTCTTTTCCCCACTGCTCACGGTTTATTTTGTTTCATGACTATCAAATATTTTCCTTGGATATGTCTTTCAAGCAATCACCCTTTCCCTATTTGTTTTCAATCCAAAGTTGTGGTGTCAGGTTTGTACGACGTATTCTAAACTACATACACTACGTATGTTTCCTCCCATCATCTTGGCATAATTAAACATTGTGTGCGCGGCGTATCTTGAGTCCAGGAAGGTTTTTACGAGCGACTGCGTCTTTCTGGAGGGGGCGGCTTTAACCGACGGCCGCCATTGTTTTTTGTAACCATCTTGGATATCAACAAGGCACTCTGCTGCCAAAAACGTACAATCGATTATCTGTGTTCGTTCTGCGGAGAACTCAAGATAGGCCGCGCACACTTTACCCGTGGGTTTAAAAGCAGCTTAGCTGTGTTATTGCTATTTTTGTTCCTCCTCAAAACAAAACTTGGCTTTTTTTTAAGTGTTATTTAAAGTGTTTTTGTTTTTTAGACACGAATGCCGTTTCCAGGGTTAACGTCTCGCATGCACTTGAGCTACAACCTGGGTCGTGGGTTCAATTCCCGAGCAGGCAGTCTGACAATTGAGTTTAAAAGGCAACGTAAATAGGTTTGCATCTACATTTATTTATCATTTTTTAGACCCATTTGGCTTTCCGTCCAGTTTATTTCAGTGATAAGAACGCAGGAAAAAAATTACAAGTTGTTTAAAAAAATGTATTAGGTTACTGTCAATTTCACAGGGCTTGAAACAACATTGTCGCTTCTTTTATCATTTTTGTAGCAAACGGGGCGCATGATGGCAGAGCCAACCAGATTCGCTCGTAAAGATCGGTGTTGGGTTCGTTCGCTTGCGTGGGCTCTTTCGCTTCGGCTTGTTCTCATATTCACAAAATGCTGTAAGATGGAAATAAAAATACAGAAAATAAAATTAATGTGTTAAGCATTTCTCGCGCGGCCCAGTAATTATGACATTCAGAACAGTTATAAGCGTAAACAGCTTTATCCGCCCTTTAATATTTTGTGTTTGAATCCTTTTTTTTTTTAATGTGTGGGCAAGAGTTGCAATTTCTAGAGTGAGCGTTTAACGACAAGCAACATAGGCGGCTTATTTTTATTATTATTATTTTTTCTTTTTGGATTGAGTTGCGTCACTCTTAGCCTACAACCCTTTCATCCCTTGGTTTCGATACCACCAGGAATGGCAGCCAGCCGCGCGCTGGAATTCTTTGTTGAACGTATCCCCTCTTTCATTTTTAAATCAGGCTTGGTTTTTATCCACGAACCTCTTTTCAGTTTGATTCTGAAAACTTGCCACACAAGGCGATTGTATGCGGGTGCACAGCAGTTCATCGAATTCAGATGGAAATTTTATATTAAGCGCAGGAGTGGGATCGCTGTAAATGCTGGCTGCATAATTTTTTGCTCAGCTTGTTTTGCAGTTTTCGTATCTTTCGATTAAGAGGCTTACCCCCCATCCAGGCTTTTTATCCATTTTTAGTCTTCTGTACAGCCGTACCGGCTGAGAAGACTATTGCAACGACTTTGTCCGTCCGTCCGTCGCTTTTTTTCAAATTCGCAACGGTACCAGAAATTGACGACCACTGTTCACAACGTTCGATTCAGCGTCAAAAGTTAGTTAAATAACATGGCAAATTAAAACATCGTTACTTCCTTATAGCTAATATAGACTTCTTCGACTTAATTAATTTAAATAATAACATTTGATCGAATTGAAATCCTAAGGATACCACACAGCCGCAAAAACAAAAGCATGTTAGCTTCATTTAAAATAGTCTCGTCGCATTGTTGCATGAATGAATGGGCTTACCATCGAACCAGATTCTCCATTAGTCCTGTCTGCTACACGAAATTAATACTGTATTTATAAAAATTAGGCCTAAAAAAGGAAAATTAGGCCTAAAATCACGTTACCACGGCAACGTTAAGTTGCTTAAACGGGACGGAAAGCCAATGGGCTCGAAATTGGTTAACTAAATACAGATGCAAACCTATTTTCCCGATTCCCCGCTCAGGCAGTTTGACATATAAGTCCAAAAGGCAACGTAAATAGGTTTGCATCTGTATTTAGTTAACGTTAAGTTGCTACGAGTAGCTCCTGGCTTCATCAACAGCGTGTCTCCCATCACTTCCCTACTACCACTGATCTATACAGGCTACGTTGCGCGTTACGTTTAACATTGTAACTGTGTGCCCGAAGGCGCGCCATGTTGCAAAAATGAATAGGCGTACTATACAAAACAAATCTCCGTTAGCTGCTACTTACGAAATTAAAGCTCCAGGTAAGAATTAGGCCTAAAAGTTGAGAAATACGTCTAAAATCTAAAGTAAGCTTAAAAGCTAACACGTTTTTAACCGGCAGTTCTGATGGTGACTGCTTTTAGATTATATAATAGAGACAGCTGTTGCAATGCGTGATAGTGGTGTGCGCCTCAACATTGGTAGTGGCAGAACTGTAGAGAAGACCGGATGCGACTAGGTAGTCGCTCTATAGCCGCTTGTTATCAATACTGGAGAAGTCCAGTCGTAAGGCTTTAATTATAGAACTAGCCACATCGCTCACTTCGCTCGATCCGTTGGCGTCGTCTCGCTTCGCTCAAGGAAGTTTGCATGAACAAACTACGGACGTCATGAACAAACATCATGAGGGTAAATAAAAAAAATGTTAAGTTATTTTTTTGGGGGGGTGTTTTCGCATATTTGAGGGTCATAAAATCAAGTTAAAGCGATGAAAATACTCCTAACCGAAGCGCAATTTAATTATCTTTCATTTGGTCCTACTCCCATCGTTGTAGGTGCCTTGGTTCCAGAGGAGTAGAGGTACACGCAGTTAAGCACGCACATAATACGTCTTTAACCCTTTAATGCCCATGCCAAATTGGATATTTTTTTTTCTGAAGTCCCATATGACAGTTGGGTCGGTCGCGGGATTCGATCCGTCATTCACTTGGTTTGCAGACGAGGACGCTGACCACTGGACTGTCGCTGCTCGCTTTACTCGCAAAGCCGCGTTGCGCGTTGGGACTTAATTTTTTGCCTTTCAGTTGCCGTCCTTTTAAAGGGACGCCAGGCTATAAAGGGTTAATGATGCAGATAATTAATATCCTCTAATAAGAAGCAGTCTCCCTGGAGTCTCCTGTTGTAGTCCCTGGATTGTGAGATGAAAGTTTGTTTATTCATTTATGCTGTACATACTGAATGGGAGATTTTTGGTGATTGTACACGAATTTTATCAGTGATTTATTCATTTATAGTCAACGGATAAGCGAAAAAGACTATTATAGACAAACATGCGAAAATAAAGTTTCGTTATTTGTTTATATTGATTCGTAGTGAGCTGCAAAGTTGCAATGTGCCAAGTTGTCTTATTGCATTAACCTTGGCGGCATTTTCTTGGTGGAATGATATCACTACTTTCTGAAGCTGACCCTTCAATAACTTAGTGTCGAAAACTCTTTTGCTACTTTCGTTAATTGTTTAGATGTCTTAGCATTGGTTTAGGTTAGTCATAGGCGGTGGACAGAATAAGAACATTTGATTTTTTACGAACGTAACTACAGTTCACTTAGGATTAGCTTTCACTAGAAGTAGAATAAATTAGCAGTGACATTTCAGAGCGTTTTCCCATTTGCTTTTCAGATATTTTCGCCATCTTAGCAGTCTGGCATCTTAAAGGCAGATGTTTTGGTGGGCATCTTGCATATCTGGCATTTTATAATGCTGACATCTCGTTACGATGACGTCTATCAAACTCAACCATCTTATTTTCATTTGTTTATTATATTAGCTGATAGCCTAGGCATCTTTACGATGATGTTGAAGGTATTCTTTTCAGCATCATCTGTTTGAAAACGAAACCAGAGGGGTGAGGTTGGTATAAGTCGAGTGGAAAAATGGAAAGGGGAAGGGAGGGGGAGAGGTAAGGAGACTGGTATTTTTTTTGTCAAAGATATGTATTTATTATAATTAATATGTAAGTAATTATGCAACTTTGTTGTGTTATTGTATGGTTAATTCTTTACGTGCCTCCACTGTGTCCTATTTTCGAAATAAGTATTGAAAAGAGAAGTATATAAAAATCAGTTTTCGCATTTCCTGTTCACATTTAATAACAATGAGTGGACTTTTAATTGAAATATTTCATGAGGTCCAAACAATATTGTGTGTTGTGTTGACCAAAAATATTTTATACATCTAAAACAATACAATCATTTATTTTCCAACACAGTAAACTGCCGCCTTAAAATGTTGGCAACTTCACTTCGTTTCCGATTTAATACTTTGTGCCGTCTTAAAACTATGGCATCTTTGCTAGTTTCACAACTTTAAAAAAAA